>JASDQU010032966.1:0-15332 GCA_032191745.1 Picea mariana | reverse complement strand
CTCGGTGCTGCAAATTTCATTTTGGGCATGGAAATTAAAAGAGACTGGAAAAGAGGAAACTATGGTTAAGTCAGAGAAAATATGTCGAGAAAATATTCCATAGGTTTAATATGGAGGAATGTACACTGGTCGAGGTACCTCTTCATGTTGGTGTAAATTTATTTGCGAATCAGTGTCCTAAGACACGAGAAGAGGAGGAGGACATGTGTCTCATGTTACATATGCGAGTGTAGTTGGAATTTTGATGTATGAAATGGTGTGTAATAGACTTGACATTGCACATGCAGTTGGAGTTTTGATTAGGTATATGTCAAAACTAGGGAAGGAGCATTTGACAATAGTAAAAAGGTTTTTCAGGTATTTTCGTAGCATTGCTAGCTATGAATTGTGTAACCAAGGAAGATCAAAATTTGACAAAGTGTTGGACATACATGTCATTGTGGATGCAGACTGGGTTGAAGATCTAGATTGCAGGAGATCTACAAGTAGGTATGTGTTTAACCTCTTTGGAGTAGCAATCCATTGGATCAGAAAAAGACAGGTTGTAGTGGCACTTTCAAATATAGAAGATGAATACATGGCAGCCACTCATGCAATTAAGGAAGAAATGTTGTTAAAAATATTGTGTTTAGGTATTGGGTTGGCACAACAAGTTATAAGAATAGATTGCAAAAGTCAGAGAGCAATTTTTCTGCCGAAGAAATTGGCTTATCATTCAAAGACAAAGCATATTGATATTCTATATCACTTTGTGAGACACATGGTTGAATAAAAGAAAGTGTTTTCAATGAAGGTGGAAACTTTGAATAATGGTGCAAATTCATTAACAAAATATATGAGCATTGAGAATTTCTCTTGGTGTAGAATATCTATGTCCATTGCTTCCATCGATTGTTGAATATGAAACCCTATAACCCCCTTATATGCAAAGAAAAAAACAAGTGGCAGAATGTTGGGTATGTGTTATAATCTTTGCACGACTAGCTCTAGTGACTACTACATTGCACTAGGCACATCGAGGGGTTTGAGGGGGTGCCACTAGGTCCCCCCTTTGGAGGTTGCAGTGGCACGATAGTCTCTCACCACCTTCTACGAGGGTTCTGCGGGAGCACTGTCGAGAATTTTTTTCCTCGAGAAACATGTCACATTTTTTTCCTCATTTTTTGTGTCGCCTCGATTTTCATGTCCATTGTTGGGTGGTTTTTCAGCATACAGTTTTTTACATTGGTTTTATATTTTTGGTGAAGGAATTCAGGTTGTTGATTAATCCAGGTCATTCGGTTAGGGATTTGGATGTCGTTAGGTCCTATATGTATATTGTATTGTAAACAATGCATCACAATGAATGAATATAGAATATGCTAGTTTTCTCGGTTTGGTTTTCCATGCGGAAAATATCTATGTAATGTGTGTATTTTCCATTGTATCTTTTATATTATTTTATTGAAAAATTGTTTGCAGTAAAATATTGTACAAGGTAAAAATATACTATCTACAACATCTTAATGTTGAAGCCATGTTGTTGTTCTTTAGTCTTCATAAGTCTTTCATTATTAGTCTTATAGCTTTGCACATCTCTTTGCAAACTCTTTATAGTCTCTATTAAATTTGTGCTCTCCTCTCTGCCTTCTCTATGTATATTGGATTCCATTATTGCAACACCCATGCCATACCAAATATTATTCCTTCATATTCATAATTGTAAGTTCCTTGGGCATCATCCATGTATCTTATCTCTTATATTTATGTTGAATTATGCTTGGTTCTATTTGTTTTCCTCATTCTGCAAAATGTGGATGCAACAGGATTTGTAAGACTATAAGAATTTAACAAATACATCATGTTATGTAACATTTTGTTCTACAAAATTTCACAAGAAATAATTTATTTCTGATTTTTTTATCAATTCTTAATATTTCATCTTACATTTTTTATCAAATACACAAACTCCTCTATCTGGAAACATTCCCATGGTTGTTCTTCTGCACAATTCTTATTCTTGAACAAAGAGTTATTGTTGGAACATCAAGGTAATAAATATCCATTAGATTTGAACAACATAGCTTCAATGCTTAGTTACCATATGATTATCCCTTTAAATTTAATCATAGTCGTTAAAACACTTCATCCATACATAAATACTTTTTACAAATTTTTTGTGGGTTAACTACCCATTCTCTATTCTAGTTAGTTTTTTCGTGGTCTACGAAATGCACCCTCTCATTCTATCACCTTTATTTCGCACCTAAGTCTACCCAGAAATATATTAAGTCTTTCACCACTCTTCCTTGTATTTTCCCACTTTATCACAGGTTCACGTTCATTTCCTTATGCTTCTTTAACTCCATGATATTCCAATTCTTAGAAAATCTTCATGTCATCATGGCTTTGTGTGATATCATACTTTTTTTATTCTTATAACTCCATCAACCTATCCACACAATCGATCCCTAAGACTTATTCAATTCTCAACATCCCTTCATTCTCGGCAATGTCTTAGGACTTAACCAATTTCTTCAATATTTTATCATGGGTTGGTAGGACAGGAAGGTTCCCCACAACCATAGTTCCAAATCATATGCCAATTTTCATCACTACAAACAAGGAAGTACACATCATTCTTCTCTCATGTCAGCTAAAACGTGGCCTCCACATCTTTCACATGTCATCGTACAGAAAAAATTCCCAAATTTTTCCATTTTGCCAAATTTAAAAATTTTCCAAGCATTCTTTCCCAATTTCATGGTAGAAATTACATCAAACATATTCGAAACATTCTGCAAAATTCAATTTTCTTTGACTTATGTCTCCAACATTCTGCTAGCTATCCCATGCATGCTCAATATTGAACCTTGAGATTTGTCTTTGGACCATGTAGGTCCAATGTTTGAACTTAGGGCTCTGATATCAGACTGTAACATCTCCCACCCCCAAGTTGTCCATTTCACACAAGATCTCGTCTTTTGACACAACTACATTTTTTACCTCCTTTGAATTCCTTTGAATTCTAGTTATTTTGGTTCTGATAGAACAACATATTGTATTATGATTGCAAGAAAACTTAAGTATTAGCTCTGATACTTAAGATTCCCTTCATATGTTATAATATTTGCAATGAAATTTGTATACTAATTCATGCATAACATTCATAAATTTAAGAATACATAATTTAGCATAGCATGCAAACAATAATTAGTACATAAATTCATATAAAAGAATACTTATATTTTTAATGATAATTTACCAAATGTGTGCAGAACTCCGACATTCCTCCCAACCATAAATTTTTTTTCTCATAATCTTTCAGCAACAAGTCACCCACAAACTTAGGCTAGAACTCCACCAGAGAAGGAATATTAGGCCAGAGTAAAGTCTATCAACAATAAACAATCTCAAGTTAAGATACTACTACTACAACCAACCTGCATCCTCTTGTTTTCCACATTCTCATCCCACGCCAGGAAGTGTGCCCCTTCTCTAATCAACAGTCCTTCTTCTACCCCATTTCCCTTATAGGGATTCAAAAACAGGACAGAAAGAATGTATTATAGCTTTGTAATGAATTTCCAAGGCACCCACGACTAATCTTCGACAATTCTAACATAAGAGAGACTATGATGTGCCTGGAAACTTTCTTCTTTCGATTCTCAAAGGCTTGACAACCCAAATTTTCTTGTTACAAACAATTGTCCCTGATCTCTCCCCATACAAGTACGAAAAGGGTAAGTTTGTAAGGTATCAATGGTAATATTACCCACCCCCCCCTGGTAATATTCATAGAATGATGGTATATATTTGATCATGCCATATGTCATAGTCCCGATGGTGTGGAATAATGAAATAAGATGATATCCTCCCCTAAAAACCACTAAGTCTCATGATATATCTGGATGTCCCCAATTGGACACTTTTCTTCATGAAGCTTCATGAGCTCCAATTGTATACGTTCCCCCACTCTCGAAACCTATAATATCATATCTCAATATCTTGACTTTAGGGAATGTTAAAATAACTTTTCACTGACTTAAGCCACCTTGGCTTAGCTCCTCATCCTAGACCCTTATCCCCCTTCAAACTAGTGGAGTTCTTAATCGCCCATACTCTTTCGTCTAATTGGTTTACAATAGACATGCTTTTTTTTATTACTATGAATGATACATATTACAAATAAGGCTCCCTAGTATTATAATCATAAAGGCACTCTGGTCACAAAACATATGAAACTGTAGCACTTAGGAAAAAAATATCTTGGCTCACCAACCTATGTGTCTATTTACATTGTGGGGTTTGTCCTAGTAGTATTACACCACATTTTTGCTCATGCCATGGATGGAAAATATGGCTATGCTTGGTGAACATAAGGGTTGATTTTTTCACCAAACAACAAGGACGCATAGTGGAAATGTGCAACTTGTGTCTACATTGAGTATGAATATGACAATGAGAGAAAATGGACCACATATTTACACAAGAATTGTAGAAGATTTTCAATAGGATGGGGATGGCATGCCCATTCCACCAGACCTCACTCACTTGTTGGGTGATTTTGTAGAAAAAATTCCAGATGATTTTTTGAATGTTCTCCCACCGCAAAGTACTATTGAGCACCATATAGATCTAGAGCCCATGCTACAACCACTGATATCTCCTTATTGATTGCTTGGGCCTGAGTTGGAAGCGTTGAAGAGAAAATTTATAGATTTTATTGATGTTGTCTTCATTCATCCATCCAGGTCCCCATATGGTGACCCAGTTCTATTTTATAATAAGAACGACACTTAAGAGGAGAGGATGTGTTTGGAATACTGATCATTGAGAAAACAAACTGTGAATAATCGATATGTGTTTCCTTTAGTTTCCAATTGCTTTGATAAGTTGTCCAAGGCCATGGTATTTTCAAATATTTAATTGTGACATGAGTATTCTTAGGTTAGAATTACAGGAGGAGACGAAGAAAAGAAAGACATGGTGACGAGGTATGGGAGCTATGAGTTCTTAGTGATTACTTTTGGCTTATGCAATGCCCCTGCAACTTTTTTGATATTGATGAATGGCATGTTGCATCCATTTTTGGACAAGTTCATTTTGGTGTATTTGGATGGAATCATAGTGTATAATGAAGGTATGGAAAACATAGATACCTTTCTTGGGGCATTGGATTGACCAATGATGAAGTCGTATGGACCCTATGCAGGTCATGAAAATTGAATATTGGGGAGAGCCATAGACAACTCACAACATGAGAGTCTTCCACGGACTATCCAAGTTCTATCGCAAGTTCATAAAAGGATACTGGAAGATTGCTACACCGCTAACTAAATTGTTGAAAAGGGAGAATGCATGGAGCTAGAAAGAGAGGAGAAAGTTTATGTTTGAAGAACTAAAATGCAGAATTTTCATCGGTTCAATGTTGAAGCTATGATACTTTGAGAAATAATTTTAAGTGAATATAGGTGCATTAGACTTTGTAATTTGAGGAGTTTTAACGCGAGAGGGAAATCCAATTTCTTTTGAGAGAAGAAAGATCAATATTGTGAATGAAAATAACATGTTCATGAGAAGGAGAGGACTGTAGTAGTACATTGTTTGCATACTTGGAGATGCTACTTGTTGGGAAAGTCATTTATCGGGAAGAAAAACAACATTGTAACGAGTTACTTCACAATGTAGTCAAATTTTTCATGCAAGCAAGAAAGGTGGTAGGACTTCCTCATAATATTTTTCATGAAAATTGAGTATAGGTCAAGTAGGATAAACAATACTGTGGATTCTTTGAGAAGAAAGATACAACTCAGTAAGCTAGAGGAAGAAGAAAATTTTCCTACATGAGGGGGAAGTCAAATTCATGTCTTGGAATATTTTTCATGAATAGATTAAGGAAGGGTTAGAGCATGATCACACATTGAAAACCATCATGAAGTAGGTGAAGGAGGGGAGAAAGTAGAAATTTTTGGGACGTGATGGACTATTGTACTTTGGGGAGAGAATATATTTTCCTAAGTCATCCAACCATAGGAGTAAAGTCATGAAGGAATGTCACGACTCACCCTGGGGTGGCCACAAAGGAAAAACAAAGAATGATGGTGTTGTTGGAGTGAGGATACTTCTAGGGGTAGATGAAGCAGGATGTAGACCAGTATGTTTGCACTTTCATTTTTTGTCACTATGATAATACATACATTAGAATGAGAGAAGGTTTGTTGCAACCTTTACCAATTTTGTAGAGAACGTGGATGAGTGTATCAATGGACTTCATCATATAGCTTCTGATGGTCAATGGATACAATGAGATTTTTCTCATTGTGGATCGATTCTCCAAACAAATGATAAAGAAAGAAATAATTGATCAACTTAAACTTACTATGATGGTCTCTCATATCTTCATTTGCTTGCTGTTGTCTTTTTATGATCTTCGTTAATGGTTACAAGAACCGTCTCAACTATTTCTTTCCCCTCATTAGTCAATTTGTCGATTTCTTTCTTGAATCATTATTTAATATAATTTTTCATTGGTGTCATGTTTATCTCATGCCAGATTTTGATGTGGAATAACTCACCCTCCAAGTCTCTTAAATCAAGGGAAATACCATGTACTTCTTCCTCAATATCTTGGTTCTTCACGGAATAGTCCACTAGCCAATATTCTATGTCATCTTCATCATATTCAAGTATACCATAAAACATTTTGACTAGTAAACCTTTAAAAATATCAACTTGTTTGTCAAACTGTTGCTTTGTTAGGAACATTGAGTTAATAATTAATTTGGGGTCTTGTAATTCATTAGTACCTCCAACTAGGTCTATCTCCGTGAGCCTATTCAACAATTCTTCCCTTTTTAATATATCTTGGTTTCATGCTTGAGACATATTATTCAAATTTCTAATTTTTTCCTTCCAACACACATTCAGTTGCTTTATCCAACTTGGGGAGGGTAGATCCTCCTCTCTTCTTCTTAGTTCTGTCATGTTAGAGAATTTTTTTTCAAGGGTAATATAACATCAATGTAGAAACCTTCTTTGTTCTTCAAGTAAGCATGAAAATATTCATGGAATCCATACACCCTCGAGCCAAAAGAAACAATCTTTAAGTAGCATCAATGAAGTTGTGAAGATTGTTTTTTAGAACGTAGTGAAGTATTGGGGTCTTCCATTGAACATTGTGTCGGATAGTGATGCAAGGTTTACGAGTAAGTTTTGGAAAAAAATGTTCAATTTGGTGGGGATGAAGTTTTTGAAGTGTTCATCCTACCATCCATAGATATATGGGAAGACCGAACGAATAAACTCATTTTTCGAGGATTACTTGTGACACTATGTATAGGAAGATCAAATGAATTGGTCGGACTTGTTGGATGCCACATAGTTCCGCTACAACCTGTAGAATA
The DNA here is from genome assembly GCA_032191745.1 of Picea mariana. Lineage (NCBI taxonomy): Eukaryota > Viridiplantae > Streptophyta > Pinopsida > Pinales > Pinaceae > Picea > Picea mariana. Next base: position 7,947 of record JASDQU010032966.1, on the reverse strand, counting down.
TTTCAATTATGGGATAAAATTCATTTGAGTTGATGAACAAACTAAAACACACAATTACTCATTTTGTGACACAAGGTTACTATGGGATGAATCAATTAGCGACGGGTTTCATTAAGAGTTGGAAAGATCAGTTGAAGATAGCTTGCACACCCTTTACTACTGCAATAGATATAATGAATTAGTGGGAAAATCACATTAGGAGGGATGCAAAACTCAAAGTATCAAAGTTGTTCATGCTCAAGCTATGCAGAGATTAGTTCCCACCACTGAAAGGGATGGCTTCACCACCTCTCACACAGAGGTATTGTTAGCACCTAATTTGCAGTGACAAAATTTTCTTTCCTTCTCCAAAGTCTTATTGAGTCAGTTTGATCTATTTGCAAAACTGAGTAAGTTTGGTTCCTTCTAGTCTAGTATGTGGTTTAAAGTTTTGAAGGCTTGTGGTAGCACTACTAGAACCAAAAACAAAATAATTTTAAATCTACAGGAAATTGGTGCTATCAAAAACTGTTTAAGAACTTTTGATAGAAACCTCCATATAGGAAAATTCAAATGCGCTACGAGAAGTTCTGTACATAATTTTTTTATAGGACAAATTTATGTGCAATTTTTTACCAAATGAGGAGGAATTTCAAAAATATAAAACAAGGGTTTTCTACAGAACATGCCCAGTTAAGTGCATGGAGGGTAGTTTGACTAACTAAGGAATGGGTTGGGATATTTGGGTGGATCGTTAAATTTTTTTTTTTCTAAATTTCACAGATTTCTGGGGATTCACTCCAGCAGTTTAAGATTACAAGGAAGAAGATCGAGTAGCTCCATATCTCTTACCACAAATCAGAGATTCCATTTATTTTTTGTTTATTGATAGATTTTATTCCCTAAAGATGATAACAACCCATAGATTGCAAATGGTTATAAGTTCTAGTATTTTGAATGTAGAGAGGGGGTTCTATCAAGAGTGTCCAAGAGATAGATTTTGGGGAAGGAAGATTATTTGTTCATTACTGTAATCCTAAGGGCATATGTATTTGTCATTCCTTGTTATCAAAGATCCTTGAGAGGTTTATTATCAGTATGTAATATTCTATGTTTATCATTTCATTTTTATTCTTTTACTTGAATAAATTACAGTTTTTGAGCATCTATAGTTGTCCATGAATAGTAGATTCTTATGCAGTGAAGCCTCATTGTATTTTCCTACCATTTTTACGATATGCTCAAGTATCATTAGTAATTCTTCAAAAAGAATTTATGTTTAGTGGATATTCTATCTCATGAAAGTACAAAGTCGATGTAGCATAGCTCTCTTTGTGATTCATGTTTGTTTTCTTGTTATTCCATCTATCATTATGATGACCATTTTATCTCATATTTAGCTTAATTTTCTGCTATCCACAAAATATGGACAAATGAATCCATTACAAATGGCCTTGATTAGCAATCATTGAAATTACACACATCAATTCCAATTTTCTTTTTAGTGTTCTTCTTAACCTTGTCCACGTGATCCACCAATACCACTTAAAACCCTATAATCAATTTCAATATGTGCTTGGCATAGTTACAAGTCATTCATTAGAACATATCAAGCGCTAACATGTATGAGGGATTATTCAAAGTTCTTGTGAAGATTAAAAATTTCACCTACATATTGGAGTTACCATTCCACATGCGACACATTCATCGTGTCTTCCACGCTAATGAATTAATGTCATACCATAGGGACACAGATGACCCAAGTCGAGTTGAGCCTTTAGGGCACCGACCATGGTTGGACATAATCTAGACTTGGAGGTAGAGAATATTTTGGCACAACACATCTTGGGACAGGGAAGATGTTGAGTGTATCAATATTTTATCAACTATAAGGACAATCATGATGAAGTGAAAAATTGGAAGAGGTATGAGTCCTTATGGGAATACGAGGACATGATTTGTGAGTTTGATAGAGGTCACTACGGATCGCAAGTGGTATGAAATTTCCCGGAACGACAACAAGTTTATTGGGGGAGGATATAAGGCCTCCCGAGACACCTATCAAGTGTTCCCTCTCATTGGGAATATTCCACAATGGAATAGACAAAGAGCACAAGGAGGAAGCAATTATTTTGGAAAATAAATATCCATGGGTGTGTGCATGAGCACCTTGGGGCATGGTGGTGATGTTTGTGCCCAAGGGGACACACACCCTTGTTCCATTTTTTGGTTGATGATTTTCATTAGACCAAAACATGCAGGAATTAATCTCCGCCATAATCACCAAAGTTAAGATCCATGAGAGGGGGTTAAACGATGTCATGAAACTCATGGGAAGCGTTGAAGCCAATGTCCAACAATATGAGACATGGACCTCTGATGTTTGGCACACTAGTCTTGCACATCTTAGGCTGAGGCAAGGAGAGACAAAAAGAGGGGAGTCTTGGTGTGACAGAACAACATGTTCGAACAGTTTTGGTGTATGAGGTAGATTCAAGACTATGCCCTTCTATGTAACTATGACAATAACACCCTCTTTGTAAAGATATTTTTTTTTTTCAATATAAATAAACAAAGATAGGTATTAGACATCGCTGGTACTTCCCACACTACATATTTGTGTCTTTTGTTTCCCATATTTTTTGTTGTATGTCAAATTGACTAAGCATTAAACAATGTTAACAAATTTCTAAGTATACAACTGGGTTGCATAGAGTAAGAATGCGACACCTTTGTATCCTAAAACAAAGTATGCTTATTCTCTAGCTGAAGAGGTGTAGTCCAGGTGAAGTATTCTTGGTTGAACCAAACTTTCAAAAAAAAACTACCACGATATCACATATCCTAGAAATGTCAAAATTGAACATGAACATGACTTGAAATCATGGCAATGATGAAAATTTGTTTCTAATCAAAATTAATGCAAGTTATATTTCCATTAACCCATAAAAGTGAGGCGTGAAATTCTATAATACACATTTCCCAAAAATAATACATTTATTTTTCTTATGATGACTTTGTTATATACAAAAATAGGAGATAAATAAAGAGATGTGAGATATTCAACATAATGTTGCCATTCACTACTTAATGAATTTATGGAAAAATTCTATAAAAATAAGAGTCGATGCTATTGTGTAACATATAATTGTATTTTGTATAATTTTAAACTATATATATGATTTTTTTTGGGTATAATTTTGAACTTATAAAAAAAATTTAATTGTTATAATGGAAAGTTAGATGTTGTTATATAAACTAAAATATATACCTAAAATTTAAAATAACAATATAAATAAAAATAATTAATAAATTATAAATATATATATGGTTAGCCTAAATATATATATGGTTAGCCTAAATAGTAAAAGTGGGTCACTAACATTTCATTCTCACCAAAACTCTCCGTGTAAGTACCTAATATGAAAATAAATATGACAATAGGAAAATAAAATATGATATATGAAAATAAATATGACAATAGGAAAATAAAATATGATATTAATAAATAAATTAGTGTAATAAAACTAACGACCCTACACTTTACATGGATATTTAAAATATATAAAACTACATTTTAACGTTTTCTTTAATTTGACATCATTGAGTGGAAGAATTCTTATAATAGATAAAATTAAATTTTTAAATCTAAAATTTAAAACATGAAAAATTACAAAGGCCTCACACTTTATAGAAGTTAATATTCTACATATATAACTTTGTCCAATAAAATATTCAGTTGGTAAAGAATTTAACATTACGTTAATTGTAGAAATATGGAATAAAGAGTTATATAAACTTTTAATGGTTACATTTTCTCCATAGATGTATGTGTCTTGGGATATCGGGAAATTATATTAAGAACAAACAATTTTATATTGTACGATGTTTAAGAAGATATATTTTACATAAATGGACACAATAAGGATCAACAGATTGAGAGCTCTTTCTTGATTCTATCGGTGGTCTCGTTCTTAGTTATTTAATTTTGTGGTGCATTGTCGTTTTTAATTAATTAATTTAAAAAGAAATATCATATAATTTTAATATTTTTTATTTTTAAGTTTATTTTTGTTTTTAAATTTTAAATAATAAAACATAATTTAAAAAAAATTATATATTAATTTTATTATAATAATTTACTATAGTTAAATTTATATTATTTCATTCATTTAATTTTATTTGAAAAAAATATAATTATATTTGATATAAAAAATTATTTATTTACTTGTTATGAAAATAAAGATTGAAGAATTATCGTGTACTTTATAATTACATGTGATTCTCTATACCATTTGATCAAATTTCTCATGTTGTCCTGAAGGAAGGAAATGATCTCACACCTTATTTTTACATTTATATTTTAAAAAGATAAAATATTGAAAATTAAATTTTAAATTATATTATAATTTATTTGTTATAATATAATATAATGTTTCTATAATAAATCATATCATATATTAGGTATAGAGATTAGAATGATAATAATAAATAGGAATTTGGGACACTCATGATATTTTTTTGGAATTATCATGGTTTTTTGTGGTTGAAAGGTTCTATGATAAGTTGGGTTCAGAGTGATATTGATATTATTTGTCTAATTGAAACTTGGGAGTATGAATAGTCTAAGGTCCCTAACATAGAAGGATTTCTCTTGTGGTTGACATTGGACAAAAAGTCCCACCGTAGAGGTATAGGAGACATAGATTATTATATCACAGAGAACATTTCTTCTCACATTCAACTTCATAAGATCGACCCTCTAAGTCAGTACCTTTGGATAGATATTTTAGGCACCAATTCTAAGAATATGTATATAGAGATTTTATATTTTGCACCTATTAATCATACTTTTTGTAAGGAAAGTAATTGAGACAAAAAATTTCCCTATAATGATTTAGAACAAGATATTTATAGTTTGAAAACTGAAGGTAATATCCTCCTACTAGGAGGCTTTAATGTTAGGACTCAAACTAACCAAAATATCATTTTAATAAATGATTCCAACAATAATCCTTTATGGATAGATCAAGATCTTGTTTTATCTAATAGCTACAAAAGAAGCTTTGAAGACCTAATTGCGATTTTTTTTTTATATCGAGTTGGTCAAGCTATACAGCTCTCAAGACCTAATAATTTACAATGGAGTAATGAATTATCCAAACTCCAACCAAATGAATTGTATTGATGGGCTAGGTATTAGTGTCGTAGATTATGTGATGGGTGAAATCATGGAGGTGGGTAACACTTTTGTGATAATCGGATCTCCAAAATTTCGAAAAACATTTTTTCGAACAAACTAATATTATTTTTTGGTCGAAAGTTATTGTTTTCGTCCGAACTAGTTTTCGACCGTAAAGTGAAACGTCAAATCGAATGGTGCAGTAACGACACCCTCGATTTGCATGTAAAAATTTAGTCCGATGGATATTTTCCATCCGACAATATGTTTTCGGTTAAAAGATAGTTCAGCCGAACAATCTTTCGGCTGAAAGATTGTTCGACAGAACTATCTTTCAGCCGAAAGATTGTTCAATTGAACTATCTATCGACCGAAAGATGATTTATATATCAACCACACATCGTTTTTTTAACGTTTTTGAACTTTGTTGGAGTTTGTTAGCGTTTCTGAGTGTCTTGAGCGCAGAGGTCATGATGGCGTAGGTCGTGTAGGCAGGCGTTTCTGAGCGTCTATGAGCGCAGAGGTCGTGTTGGCGTTTGTGAGCATTGGCGCGACGAACTCCAAGTATTTCTCTGACCTGTAGTATTTAATTTTAATTTTAATTTTTATTATGTATTGTTAAATTTTAATTTTAATTTTCAATTTATAATTAAAACTTAATTTCTTGGCCCCCACGGCTTGGCCACAAGGTTGCTCCCCGCAGACAAGTCTTCCCTTAGACTCCTTGCTTACAAGTTGTCTCTTAAATTTCAAATATTACTTACCACACTATCGTTTGATTTTTCAACAAAAGCAAAGCAGTATTGCAGTCCAGATTTTACAATTTTTTTATTTTCATTAAAAGCAAAGCAATATTGCAGTCCATATTTTACAAATTCTTTATTTTCATTAAGTCAATGTGGAGTTGTACTAGGAGACACCATCCTTTTTTTTTGGCTTTTTATATAACAAAAATTTACGATATACTAAAATTGTCTAAATTTATATTTGTATTAAAAATAACTTTAAAAAAATTACAAGTTATTAAAACTTCTCAGAATTTAATATTTAATATGAAATAACAATTTTATGTAAAAATTATTCTCATTATATTTGTATTAATTTTTATTTTTTTTAAATTACAAGTTATTAAAACTTTTTAGAATTTAATATTTAATTGAAATAATAATTTTATGTAAAAATTATTTTCATTATAAATAGAATTTCAAAATAGATAAATATTAAATATATTTAATTTAATAATATTTTTTTTAATTTCAAAAAAAAAATACAAAATAAGTTTATTTATTTCTTAATAATAAAATAAAAACATGAAATATAAATATAGTTATGACTAAACTTATTAAAACATAAAATATAAATATAGTTATAACTAAAGGAATTGTTGTTACATTTATGACAACTTCTCATTTATAATTTTTTAACCTCACAAATGCCTATCATTATGAAGACTTATCCTTTTCCATTACATAAAGGAATCATTCAACTACACTTTCTTTAAAAATACTTAGATATTTTTCTTATTTTCTCAACTCTTCCATAGTCCCAAGTTGGTGAATCCGATTACAATTACATTTCCATATAATTGTCAATATTTACTTTCAACATGTAAACTATAAAATTTTATTATATCATAGGTAATAGATTTTAATATTATATTAATGATAATTTATATAATAAAAATAATTTTCTCTTTTATTTTATTGAAAATATTGTAATACTTGAATATCATGGCCAAGTTTACATATGTAATATTAGAGTATCATAAGTTACTTACAAAGTTTAGCTTACAAAGTATCTTATAATGCCTTGTTTACCGTTAAATTGGATTAAAACGCTTTCATAAGTTATGTTGTTTTCAATCTTTTTGCACTTGATGCTACAAAACATTGGTTGTGGGTTTTTAATAATGTGAATCTAGATTATAAAATGTATATTCAAAATATTTTGATGATATTAAATATCAAGGTTGTATGGTTTTAATAATGTAAATAGATTATAAAGTATATTCAATATTGAGGATATTGAAAGAGTTCTACACATGAAATGATGTTCTTATTAGATGAGATTCTCATATTATAAATAAAATCCATTGGATACCTTGATCTATAACACCTTGAATATCATTGCACCACTTCTCAAAAAGTGAATGCATATGGTATGTTCGTTGTGTGTACAAGGAAGAATTACCTCAATCCCTTAGACACCTTGCATTTACGAATGCCAATTTTCCCAAGGAGACAATTCCTTTGATTGTTGATGCAAGGAAAATGACATGGAATGTATTTCATCCAACCACAATACTTTGGGCATGGATGGCCCTATATTGTATTTGATTCCAAGATATATGTTCCCTTCGTTATGGCCTCAAACAAAAATTTCATTCAAAAACTCAATGATTAATATGATTATGTAATTCACGCCAAGTTTTTTATTTTTCTGTGTTCTTCATTTTATAACAAGAGAAAGAAATATTCATTGCCAAGAGTCATTTACATTTGGACTAGATTGACAAAAGACATCTTGAAACCATCTAGTGAGACCTAATGATAATGGGTAAGTAAATCTCCCTTTATGCTTCATGAGTCTTGGTCACATCTCTGTGTAAGACATGAGTGACCTACTTGTGTAGTAAATTGCTCAAAAAGGAACCAGTATCCCACTTTGGTGGTCTTTTCCGATGTCTTCCACTTTGCTGGTCTTTTCCAATTGTAGAGACCCTTTAACTAAAGGAATAGTTATAATGAATACTTCATTTTGGATGATAAAGTCTAATTCATAAAAAT
>JASDQU010032965.1:7803-18617 GCA_032191745.1 Picea mariana | reverse complement strand
ATTATAAGACTGGGTACAATCTATTGCAAACTCTGTAATATAACCCCCTACTATACTATTCAACCAAAAATCAATGGTGCGAGAAAACTTGTTATTTACTGTATTCAACTTTCTGATCAATTCATGAGTCTAGTTTCTCAGAGCCTCAACTTATAATCTTCCAATATTATCCACTAGCCTTTCTAACCATTCAGTCAAAATTATCAGAAATACACCAAAGAAGATTTCATGCAGATACGTAAATACATACCTTTGCAACCATTGTTAGTCGTTGAGCCGTGGGTTCCTATTCTTTTTTTTGGAAAATTATCATTCCTTCCATTCTATCCATTTTGCGATATCTTTCTTATTATGGCTCCAAAACATTCCCCTTCAATTATAGATCTTGGTCCCAACAACATAACCATTTTTTGGCACGCAGTGGAAAAACTATAGGTTCCAAGATAATAAACCAACACAACCCTTAGACACCGGCCCTTTCGACATCGCTTGCAAGCAAGTGAAGTCTCACCTGAGGCATATAGAGGGGCCACAAGAACCAATTTTGTACAGTGACGAAGGGAAGTGAGGCATCCAACATATCCATACTATGCATTGTTCATTCCTTTATTGTGTACGCAGTTTCCATTACCTAATAGTTACATAACATGCATTATACCCTGTGCGCGACATTACTACACTCAACATTCACTCATTCACCATTAGGTCAAGTGCACAAGATCAAAACATATATCGGTGACATATTCAAAATACTAAACATTATTGTGTAGTAGAAAATAGATCTACACGAACCATCCATCACATTCATTAGAAACATAACACACATAACATCACATCAAGACACAAGGTTTTAACGTGGTTCACCCCAAAATGGGCTACGTCCACAAAAATTGGCTTCTTATTCATTCATTCATTTGCAATTCTCCTTATCGTTGTGCATTGTGCTTACAAAAATATGTAATAATGAACATTACCCAAACCTTCCTAAGTCATTTTGTTGTAGTGCAAGCCTACCCTCGAAAACCTCAATCATAACATCTGAACACTTAGCCAAAAGGTAACAACCTTTCATTCCAACAACCACCACGCAACACCCCATATATCCAAATCCTTTACATATTTATACACAAAAATGGCTTAATCCCGTTACAAAATGTCCCCAAAGCTCAACGGTCTATACTCGTTTTCCATATTTTGCGCGCCACTCTATTTCTTTTCCTCCTATCGTGTGCTTTGACTCATTAAATTTTTTCCCCATCGTGTGCTCGGTTCCATCTTCTAACTTCCTTTTATTCTTTGACTTATTATGGTGCAAATCCAAAAACTTAAGTAAAACTTATCCAAAACACTTTTCCAACATGAACTAATCCTTGTCTTGCCCAAACCTTAGCTAGAGTTTTTCTATCATCATTGCATTGATGAGGTTGAAACCTTGATCATCACCAGGCTCCCCCTTATCAGGAAGAATATTTACCTTGGCTTACAGTTTCCTCGAGCTCCAAATCTCGCAAGGTTATCAGATCCTCCTTTCTTGCATTCCTATCCCATGAGCTCATTATATTTACTCCATCGGGTATCCCATTTCCGAGTGCTAAGTGTGCATTGTCTTAAGAATAGTCCGAAGGTCGAAGGACAAAATATTATTGGTCTCCCCTCATCAGGTTTGTCTCATCGAGATGATCGAGAAAAGTCCCTTGTGATATTCTTGAGGTATGAAAGACATAAGCTTCTTCAAACTAATTTCTATCAAGTTATTCTTTTAGCCTCCCCTCTCTTCAAAAACCCAGGCCCAAGGCCCATTGAGCTTCTTGGATGTGGAAAAATTTTCGTGTCGTCACCCAATGCTTTCTCGCCACTTGTCGTAACCTCTTCCATGCATTGTGTCTTGACGTAAGAACATATTCCCTGATTTGATCGTATTCCCTTTCTTTGAAATCTTGTCCGATCCACTGTAAGGTAGCTAGAGAGGTAGTGGGGGGGCCCAGAGGGCCCATAGTGATAATAGTGGAGGTCATTCAATGTAAGGTGGACTATGTCCACTATATTATTAAATAAGGCCCACTATGGTAGTTAGATATAATAAATGGGTAATTAGATATAATAAATGTAAGAGGACTTCTTGGAAGGTTCTACTTCTAGAAGATTCCTCTTCTAGAATGTTCTTAGGTGATGGTTGCATTATATAAAGGGGTTCAAATAATGTAATGAGATATGAAGAGAATTATTGTATTGGAGCGGTAGCTCAATAGAAGGATGCCCCCTTGAAGAGGCAAGTGATCAGGAGAGGATCCCTTCCATAATAGGATCCATTGTATGGTGTTGCCTTACCTCAATGGTTTGATAGTAATACATGAGATTTTGCAAATTGTTCTTGTATATCTGTTGTGGTGCTTTTGTATTCAGTCTTTGGTTCTTAACATTCACCCTTCGATTTATTGCCCAGTCTGAAGTTGAATCAGAGGCAGAGTCTACAGAAGGAGATGAAGAAAAACTACAAGAATGACATAATCAAGAAGCTAAGGAGGTCATTGACTCAAAGGCACAAAGTGTTGTAGATTTGAAGAAAAAAGAACAAATTCCTAGAGTTGTTGTATATCGCCATCCACATCATATAAAGACACAAAAGTCATCAAGGAAAGGGCATGTGCATCAACACATTTATGCACCAGTAGGGCACCAGACAGGAAACTGATCAAGAGGTGCATGCANAAGGGTTTGATAGTAATACATGAGATTTTGTAAATTGTTCTTGTATATCTGTTGTGGTGCTTTTGTATTCAGTCTTTGGTTCTTAACATTCACCCTTCGATTTATTTCCCAGTCTGAGGTTGAATCAGAGGCAGAGTCTACAGAAGGAGATGAAGAAAAACTACAAGAATGACATAATAAAAAAGCTAAGGAGGTCATTGACTCAAAGGCACAAAGTGTTGTAGATTTGAAGAAAAAAGAACAAATTCCTAGAGTTGTTGTATATCGCCATCCACATCATATAAAGACACAAAAGTCATCAAGGCAAGGGCATGTGCATCAACACATTTATGCACCAGTAGGGCACCAGACAGGAAACTGATCAAGAGGTGCATGCAGGACTACCGACACTACAGGAAGAGCTCAAGATATAGAAACAATCCCATGGAAACCTCGACATGATGCCAAGAAAGTTAAGGGTGGAAAGGTAGCAGATAAACATCATGTTCGACTTCCATTGGGATGGATGGATGGTCGTACTTGGTACCAGTTGGCTACATTTCTTAGCCGGTCATATTGTATGGTTTCTTCTCATGTTTCGAGGATGAAACATGTGAAGGGGGATGGAATGTAGCATACCTAGGGAGGTAATATGGGGTACTTAGGGAGGTACCCAATGGGAATGTAGTTATGTGTTATTAGTTTAAGTCATTTAATATATGAGAATGTGGTCATTCAATGTAAGGTGGACTAGGTCCACTATATTAATAGAGACCCACTATGGTATTTGGATGTAATAAATGTGAGAAGGCGCTCTAGAAGGTTCCTAGGATATAGGGAGAGCTATATAAAGAAGTGTAGGCAATGTAATGAAACAGAGTGAAGAATATTGTGATTGTACAAGCAAGGATTGCTTAAGGAGTTTTATCCTTCCATAAGGATTAATATATGGTGTTAACCTACCTCAAGGGTTTTCTCTATTTCTTGTGTTCATGTTATGGTGAATGGTATCAGATCACTTTCCTTGGCAGACATTGTGGGCAAATATTTTTTATTTTTGCAGATTTTTTTTTCGGAGAAGAAAAAGAGGGTCGCGACATTACAGAAATTTTCAGTATATTTTTGTGAAAAATTTGCAGAAACAGGTTGTGGATCTAAGTTCATCTCAGAAAATCACCCAAGTTAAAAGAAAAAATCGTCCAAAACAGAGTTCGGGAAGTCAAGATATTGAAGTTTTAAAATCTGCAATTTTTCAGGGTTTTTTCCGCGGACAATGGTGCAATTTTTTTTTTTTTTTTTTATTTCTATAACATATGGAGACCGAATTTGCCCAAATAAATTATAGATATGAGTTCCTCTCACAATTTCACCCAATTTCAAAAAACAAATCAGCCGAAACGGAGTCCGGAAAGTGAAGTTATGAGCATTTTAAATTCAACAGTTTTTCAGGGTTTTTCCGGAAAACGTCGAGATTTTCTGCAGTAGCTTATTTTTCTATTTTTTGGGTTTTTTCAAGATGGATGTGGGACCTAAGAGTTCATAGGGTGCTCAAATGAATATTTCCTCTCAAAATCTCAAGGGAATTCTTGAAGCATTCAAATCCAAATTGTATGACACATTGGATGCTAGATTGCATGACCTTGCAAATGGCCTCAATGATAGTTTCCGTAGTATTCGAGATTCATTGGATAACATGCAACATATATTTCTTATGGCAGGAATCATGGATGAATATAATTAAGAAATATATGCTTGGTATGATTTTGAGGCCGATTGTGATGATTGGTATATGGATAGTTGTCATTTATGGGATGACCACCACTTTCATATTTTATTTGATGACTCTAATCCACCTTCTATAGACAACATCAATGTGACAAATTGAGAGCCAATGATTATTACCAGTGTCCATCCTGCATATTCTACAGTGGTATTATTCCTTCCAGATTATGCTATGACCCTTTTCCACTATGTGGATGGATATTCTTATTTGGATCCACATGATAGGTGTCAGTCTTTGGAGCATCATTTTGAGTTGGTTATTGGGTTCCAAAATCTTCCACGGGGAATTCACATGAGCACTTGGTCATGGGACCCGAGCTTACAATGGTGGTTGGAATACTTCAACATGGTGGCTTTCCTTTCTACATGGGACCTTGGTTCTCCAGTCTTCTTCAACATTATGGTCCACAATTATCCATGGGACCTTGGTATATGGTTGTACATCAAGCGTTGAGGACAACGCTTTCATAAGGTGGATGGAATGTAAGGTAGCTAGAGAGGTAGTGGGGGGGCCCAGAGGGCCCATAGTGATAATAGTGGAGGTCATTCAATGTAAGGTGGACTAGGTCCACTATATTATTAAATAAGGCCCACTATGGTAGTTAGATATAATAAATGGGTAATTAGATATAATAAATGTAAGAGGACTTCTTAGAAGGTTCTACTTCTAGAAGATTCCTCCTCTAGAATGTTCTTAGGTGATGGTAGCACTATATAAAGGGGTTCAAGCGATGTAATAAGATATGAAGAGAATTATTGTATTGGAGCGGTAGCTCAATAGGAGGATGCCCCCTCGAAGAGGCAAGTGAACAGGAGAGGATCCCTTTCATAATAGGATCCATTGTATGGTGTTTCCCTACCTCAAGGGTTTGATAGTAATACATGAGATTTTTCATATTTTTCTTGTATATTTGTTGTGGTGCTTTTGTATTCAGTCTTTGGTTCTTAACATCCACCCTCCGAGTTCTTAAGTTTGAATGGATTTACATATATCATGTGACCAACTAGCGTTGATCTCCTTTTATCAAATCGATCACTATTTATGATGTTTATTTGACAATGACGTGTCGTATTTCCCCCCTGGTCACTTTCCATTTGTCACATCTAAATTTGAAAAATCATGACCTCTCGACGACATACCTTCTCGATTTGACACCCGGTTACTCGAAATCTACCTGATATACATTACTCCTATTTATGGCCCCTAGGCGTGGAACCTTGACTATTCTAGAACCATGAATGACATGGAACCATGACTCATGTGTAACTTGACCTYAGTTTCCTAATTTTTATTTTTATTTTTCTACATAATTTGTATATTCTTATTTTATTTTTAATTTTGTTTATTTATTTATTTAATTTTTGTATTTATTTATTTCCTTTTGTATTTTTCCCTTGGTTTCAAAAAACTACATGGTTATGATTGCACATGGTAATTTTCCATGGTTTTCCCCAAAGATACCCTTGATATTAATTTTTTWCTTGGGAAAAATCAAGTTTATTGTAGAAATGTTTTTACATGGGACAAGTTTGTTTTACATGGGTAGACTATTTTTACATGGTATGTTTTTCCTAAAACCCTAAKGTATAATATGTACATTCTCATTCTTTTTTCATAATCCTGTATTAGAGACAATTTGACTTTTTGGTTTTTATGTATATATGTGTATATAYATTAGTTTGTTTCTTTTTCATTTTCATTTTAATCTTATTTTTCCCATTTTCCCCATAAGTCCTATATTGTATATTTCCATTTTAGTTTTCTTATTTAATTTCATTTAGTTWAATTTTTTTAATTTAAAATTTTCATTTCCCCCCTCACCCATTAGAATTCAACTTAATATTTCATGGGACTTATTTCTAGGCTTCTTCCTATTGGTCTTCATATTCACTTGACAGTAAATTCCTATTGGGAATTACCATTAAGACATACCTCCTGATTTTCTGAGAATCCCTTCTTCCTGACAAACCTTCCTTCATTCTTGGAATCCCTCCTCCCCTCCTCCCGAATACCTTAGAAACTATATGAATATTTTTTTAATGCCCCCAGACTTGGCCATCAAAATTGGGACTCAAGATTAACTATCGAAATCCTGTCTCATTGGACTCCACTGGACACTAGAGTTGAACTCTTAGACCATCGGATTCCAATCGTATGACATAAGAGTGTATCCATCCCGATATCCCATAGGAATGGAATGTTAATCCATCGTAGTGGAGTATTATTGGAATGTGCATGCATGACTAGGGATCCTGATAGCCCATTGGGATGGAGCCATCTCGATAGCCCATCAGAATGGAATCTTAAGCCATCATAGTGGAGTGTTATCAGAATGTGTGTGCATGGGTTTTTTACCATTCTGACCATCCTTTAGTTCGATGGGGTTATTTGACCCACACATTGTTTTTTAATTTTTAATTTTTGGGAAATTTGACCATAATTTGATGGGGTTACTTGACCCACACATTTTTTTTAATTTTTAATTTTTGGGAACTTTGGGTTATGTTTTTATTTTAGGGGATAATTTTATTGTTTATTATTTTTTCATTTTTTATTTTCACTTTAGTGGTGGTAATTTTATTAATTTTAATTTCACATAGGTTATTTAATTTTTTTTTTATCATTTTCCTATTTCATTTCTTTTTTACTTTTATTTTCCTATTTTCACTACGGTAATTGGACAAAATTATTAGATCCCTAGGTCCTATGCCTCCTCTAGTTTCTTACATAAATTAACTAAGGGGGATAAAAAACATATTAACCATTCAGTCTTGAATCTCCTCATGCATGCAGTGCACTGTTTTCAAGTGGAAGATCGACGACTTAGATTTCTCCACACGTTGTTAGGGACCTTACCTCCCTAACCCCTCATATAGGTAGAATAATATAATTCCATGTAATAAAGGAAAATATTAGTAAGGCCTAGCAATAAGGAATAATAAGTCAAATGTAAGAAGACCTAATAGAAGATTCCACTTCTAGAAGGATCTTCCTCTAGATTGTTCTTTTGGATAGATAGATTTAGTATAAATAAGAGTAGAGGGTATGATGAATCTTGTATTGGAGATTATTGTAATATAGCTCTTCTCTACTAGAGGTTTCCCACTTGAAGAGGCAAGTGAACATTGCTATCATTAATCAAGGTCTCTTTCTGGTGTTATTCTGGTATTATTCTAGTATTGTTCTGGTTATATCATTGTTGATATTCCATTTCTATTTTAAAATATTTGTGTTATGCATACTATTTTAAACCTGAAATACTACAAGTGGTATCAGAGCACTTTCCTCGGTAGAAAATTGTGGGTTAATTTTTTTCCAGGGTAGAGACGTATTTCGACGTCTTAAAGCTACACATATATGTTGTTCAATGCATAAATCCGCGGTCGGGGAAGCATACATGCATGAAATACAAGTGGTTTTTAAGCACACATCTATTGGACACCCTTGTAACCCTTGTTGTTACCCCTTCAAGTGGTAGCGTATCAAACAACACATGTATATAGATCAACCTAGATATCATGAAGCCCTCCATAGATAAACTGATCAGCTGCTTAAGTGCTATAGTGCCACCGATAAGAACACTCAGAAAGATACTCTCTAGTACCCGGGTAGTCAGGTAGTACGGCTAAGGGCATGATCTAGCCTCCTTAGTTGGTGCCCTGATATATTGGGTCGAGTACTACTGTTGGACCCTGCACATATATTAGAGAACTATAGCACATGGAAAACCCTTGTCTGTAGAAACCATGAATATCCTACCTCTAGGGAGGGAAACAAAAAACATAACATACAATATCTATTATTGTGCAACTGTGCCTTCTACATTTTGGTTCAAAAATTAATACACATTTATTCCTATTAATCATTTGGGAATTTTGTCACTTATTTGGGACCTATCCCACTGGGTTCCTCTCTTCGCCCCGATTCTAGTGATACCTATCATTTTTAATACACCTTTTTTTGTGTGGACCCGACCCTTCTACGACACCCTTATTTGGCCTCTATACCATTGGATCCCCCTTTTCTCCCTGATCACAGTGGTACCTATCATTTGACACCCTTCTTCTCAGTGGTCCCACCCACCCATCCAGACCCCTTGTGTTTCCCCTATACCATTTGCCTTCCCATTTTCCCAAATGGCCACCACACGAGCCCAATAACTCAATACCTTGATTGCTAACAACCACTAGAACAAGGAAGACATAAATAATATCAATGACAACCTTATCTCAATCAATTCTCCTATTCAGGTCCTCCAGGACCAATGTGCCTACATCAAAGACCTTAAAGGCCTTAAAGACCTCAAATACACCTTTGAACACTTCATGGGTCGTTCCCAAAACCCTTTCTCTTATGAAGAACCATATTATCAGGATGACCATGACTCTTCCTGACGTAGACCTATCGGCCCTCGGGTCAAGGTCCGCTCATAGGATCGTTCTTTATCTTCTTTGAGCCGAATCAGCTCTTTCGATTCCTTGTTGGAATCTCAATTCAATTGATCCACAGGTCCTTTCGGAAGCTCCCTTGTGCAAACAACACTAGGTGCTTGCTCCACCTTTTTGTGCGACCACAACGCTATGACCAAGGCCCAATTCCAAAGGCGCTCGTCGCAACTCGCCACTCGCGAGTTCATGAGTCGAGGCTCCCGACTCTTCCTTTCAAATATCGCAATACCCGAAATGCCGATACAGCTATGGCTCTTCCTTTTTTAGTGCCTTCCTCGCGCGACCACCGGCTAGGCTTAACTCTAGCTCCTCTCGCTACTCACACCTTCGCAAGTCAAAGGGTTAAATCTCTGTGCCCTTCCCGTGCGAACCTCCGAGACTGAAAAGTCAGCAAAGGTTGACCTTCCTTCCATACTTCTCGCAACTCGCCATGTTGAGAGTCGTAGCGTCCAATCTTGGCACCTTCTCTTCACGAACCCCCGAGAAGCGATATTTAATTTCTCTCTCGTGTTCTCACTACTCGCGACCTCACAAGTTTCAATGTCGAGCTCTCGTGCTCTTGTCTCGTGAATCCCCGAGATGCGAGAAGTTAATGGAGTATTGACTCCTTCCTCCAGGCGACGCATGTTCACCTGCCAATCATGCAGGCCCCAACTTGTGGTTCTGCCATGTGTCCACACTCGTGCCTCAACTCTCGGCACTTCGCAACTTCTGATGTCGAGACGAGGTCCTCCCAACCTTCGAACTTTCAAATGCGCGATATGCACGATGAGGTTCTGATCCAACAGTCCTCCCGTGACCTGGATCCAACGACTGTATTTTCTCCTCGCGACTCCACCACTCGCGACTTGGAGCACCCAATCTTTGGGCTTTCACCTTGCGAACCCCCGAGTTCGCGAGATCCCTTGATCTTTGCCACCTGTCCTCCTCAGATGGAAGGTCCTGATCTTCTTGCGACTTAGCCACTCGCGAAGTCAAAGGACTTCCTTCTCTAACTCCTGATGTTTGAATCCCCGATATGGGTGATCTTGCGACACGTGTCCAACTTCTAGCGAACAACTCATATTCTTTCGTTATTTCGGGAATTCGCACCTCGCGACCTCACAAATCTTTATGCAAGGGTTTTGACCCTTCAACTCGTGAATCCACGAAATGAGATTTACGTGAGTGATCTAATGACCCCTGTTGGATCAGATCCTACAACCCAATTTCTCTTGAGCTTGCACTTAGAAAAACACTCACCATAATCCTTCTTTCTCCTCTGCAAGATCTGACGGCTCTCAAAACTTCGCGAATTCTCCACGAAGAATTTCAATTGTCCAATTTATCCTTGACGATTCCTGCGAGATGAACAAAGTGTTCTTTCACAAAACTTATCCACCTGCAAAACAATGTCGCTGCGCCTTCTTACAACACTTCAGGGCACTAGCCCTCTTGACATTCTCTTTGACAACTTCGAAGACTCTATCCCTCCTGAGCTTTCTCCACAACTTGAGTCTTCAAGAAGACTCCTGAATGCACTCCTTGCAGAAATCCTTCAAATACTTCCAAGAGTTTGAACCTCTTCGACTCTGCGCACTCCTTGCATGACTCCTGTTCTTAACTTGCACTTCTGCAAGAATGAGAACAATGTTATCCCTCTTGAGCTTGCAGAGACGAACTCTGAATTCTGTCAATGCACACCTTGCGACAATTTCACTGCACTCCTTGCAGGGAAACTCTTGCTCAGACTGAGAAACAATTGAAACTCATTCTTTACTCTCTCAGTCTTCAAATTCTTAACATGAAATCATACATACATGGCATAAAATAAAATGTATATCAGAAAGAGTAAAACAATCATGATCATAACATTCAATCATGCATACACATAAAGTATTTGAACACCATGAGTC
>JASDQU010032964.1:5184-21951 GCA_032191745.1 Picea mariana | reverse complement strand
TGATGTCATCAATGGCTGCTGGAATCCCAGCAATTGCTTTTTGCCTTTCGTTGGCGGCCTGCTTCAATTCCCTTTCAAGCCATTCTTCAATGTAGGTTCTCATTGGGGCAACGTTAATCTCATTATGTATTTTTGTGTTGAAAAGATCGTTTTCTAATTCCCGGAAGTCGATAGAAATATTACGCAGAGCCTGATTAATTTCCTCATTCTGTACTAAATATTTGACTAGCAAATCATCGACGTCATCTTGATCAAAGTGAAGGATGCTATAAAATTCCAGAGACAAGGCCTTAAACATAGCAATCTATTTATCAAACTCTTGCCCAGTTAAGGGCAAGGAGTTTGCGATTAAGTTGGGGTGTTGGAAGTTGTTGGTGTTTTCGACTAAGTTTATTTTTGATAGCCTTGTGAATAATTTATCTTTCTTAGATATTGCTTGTTCACATGACTGAACAATGAGATGTAGGTTCTTCACTTTTTCTTTCCAACATGAATTCAATTCACTAATCCGGTTTTTGGATGGAAGATATTGTTATCTTCTTTTTGTTTCTGTCATATTGTTGACAATGGTGCCAAAAGGAACGACCATTTTTAAAAAGAAATTTTCTTCATCTTTTAACTCTACCTGCAAATGTTCTAGCAAACTATGTGCCTTAGTTCGAAGGGAAGTGATGGTTTGTGATGTTTTCCATGCCTCGATAATCAGTTCCATTCTTTTCTTGATATTATTCTCCACATATCCTCTACAGGATGCGAGCAGGGTGGAGGATTCTTTTACGTTGGCTGCAGGGGTGGCAGGCATGGCTATTGCCAAAGGATTGACAAGCAATGGCATAGGAATCAAATCCTCTTCCAATTCTTTGACCCGGTCCTTCAGCCTGACATTCTCGGCCTCAATGCCTCTAATGGAATCATGAAGTGATTCCCTGGTCACATTGTGAAGTTGACATATTTGGGATGGCCACATGTTGGCAAGGTCAAGCTCTGAATGAGATTTTTCTTTCTTATTTTTTACATCTTTTTTCTCAATTATCAATTTTTTGGATTGGCTATCAAAAACAGCGCTCTAGAACACGAAGGATTCATCTTCGTCAAAATTTTCGGTAATGGATATGTCCATTGGACGACAATGATGGATGGTGTCTTCAGGTTGATGAAGGTAGTGGAGCATGCTATCCAGATCAGTTTCAAGTTCCATGTCCTCACTGTGAATTACTTCTCTTCCGCCTACCCCACATTTTTTTTTCTCTTCTTCTCTACTAGAAGGTTGTGAGAACTATCAATTTTAGAGTGAGGAGGGTCGTTATCTCCTCCTCCATTTGAAGAACTCTGAGTTTCCTTGTCGTTGTGGTGGGCCGTTGGAGCGATTCATCGTGATGTCACAATTTTTGGATTTTTATTTGTCGATCGAACACTCTTGTCACCGGGGCATTTTCCCTGTTTCATGTACAATTTAGTGCAGCTTTGCACTATGTCTAGGTCGTCAACATCAAAGACAGGAGCGTTGTCGCCACTATCTCTATTTTCGGGCAGGTGTTTTTTGAAAAAAAAATCGTCGAGGCCAAGTGTTTGTAAATGTTATCGAAAAATATTATAGGGGTCAAACCCTCTAATGATTTCAACATACCTCAGGTTGGATATGTTAGAATGCACTGCGAATTCGTCAATTTTGTTGACGTTTTTCAACACGAACTCCCCTACTTTTCGAGGCAGAGGAATGAACTATTTTTTTTTTCTTCTTTTACCATAGATACAACCAGTAGTTTTATTTCCATGCTACTTCTACAACAAACATTATGTTCGTAATGTGACATGGAAGGAGAGCAGGTTTTTCCGTGGAGCCAAAAATTCTTATGACAATGTAATTATCCAAATGTTCAAGTGTCACATTCCTGTCCAAAAAAACTAGTTGCTTGTTTAGATATGCGGGGAACATCTTTTCCTAACAAAAAAACTTTGAAAACAGACACAAAGCCATTAAAACCCTCATAAAAAAAGTGGCAAGCCTTGTGCTTCCACAAGGCCTGGTACTAGAATGTTACTAGGTCAAATTCCTAGTTGACATTCTTAGACAGATACAGTTGTGGAAACTGTCAGGAATGCGCTGTCGCAAAAACTAAGTAGGAAGACATATAAAATTTATTTTCCCTTTTGAAGCTTGACAATTGGGAACAGGTTTCATGGGAAATTAACTTGCCCCAATCAAAAATGTCTTCTTCGTTGACTATGAAATACAAAATATAAAGATCCATCTGGGAAACAGTTGTTGTGGACTCCGGTCCCGTTATTCTTGTAAATAGTCAGGCAATTTCGCGAAATGGATTTCTAAATGAACTAACCTGTAAGCTTGTAAGATCTTCAGGAATGAGAAGTAGGTTTTCCAATAAATGGGGCAAGAGGTCCAACCCATTATTATGCTTTTCTAGGAACTGTTTGTAATCTTCTCCTCTAAACGTCAATGTTGGCTCTGACAATATTAGCATCTAGCGAAAGACCTGAGGTAACAAAGAAATAGAAGAGCGGTCCCATAGTGGAATAATTCTTTTTTCTGAAATAAATTTATCGGCCCACCAAGAAACCAGGTCCCTACAGTTAAAAACCTCAGGGACACAGCCTGCACGAGAAATCCCAGAGGTCCAAGTTACTTGGTTCTCTGCGGCAGAGGTTGAGTAATAAGAATATGCCTTGGATCACTGAAAGTTCTAGTCCTCGCGCCCGAATATGTTCACTGTATCGCCACAGAACTGTTTTCGAGCTGATGCCATAGGTTTATGAGAACCTTGGTTTGCTCCATATAATGGTTGAAATGAACAGTTAGAGCCGATAATGTAACTCTCCGGTAAATATTGGTTAAATGCTTATGAATGGGAAAGCTCCTCGAGCCTTTCATTGATTAATGACAATTTGTATGGGTGGTGGATGATGAATTGTTAGCAGTAAATCTTACTTATTTCATATTTAC
Source organism: Picea mariana (assembly GCA_032191745.1). NCBI lineage: Eukaryota > Viridiplantae > Streptophyta > Pinopsida > Pinales > Pinaceae > Picea > Picea mariana. The sequence goes on along the minus strand of JASDQU010032964.1, from coordinate 18,989 downwards.
AAATGCGAAGGTGGCGAGACGACGAAGAGCAATTAAGGATTGGAGGTTTGGTGAACGTGCCTAGACGACGACATGCAAACGACATTTCATGATTTTGAAATCAACACTCGAAAGGGATAATATAACCCCCCGCAAATCTTGGTTTAATGTGTATTAATAGGAGATCTCCTCGAGCCTTTTGCCCATCAATGTCAATCTATACGATTCATGCAGGATGAGTTGTTAGAATTAAATGTCAGTAATTGCATATTTAGAAATAAGATATGTATGTGTATATATATATATATAACAATTTTTTTTCTTTTATTATAGACAAGTGAGAAGTTCACATAGATGGGGGAGAGAAAGAAAAGAATGGAAAGGTCTGAAAAGCAGTCATACAGGATTCAAAAAAAGGGTTACGGGGATACTGAGGAGAGGCATGTGTTCCACGGTCAAATTTTATGTATCGAAATTTTTTACTGCAAAATGTGTAAAACAAAAGAGTTCATGATAGGTCAGTTCAGCAGTCGGTTTGTATATTTGCGGAATTATGGGAAAGTGACTAAGTATGGAATAAGGAAACGGTCGGGCAGACTCATTCTCGGAAGCGAGGATTGAAGTTTTGTGAACGGACCAACCTGACGACGTGCAAATGACATTCCATGATGTTTGAAATTAGCGCTTGCTAATTGCATGCCTATAAATAAGATCTTATATATAATTGGTAATTGTTAATTGCAAAGGGGTGCAGGCACAAGAAACAACGACTAGGAACTGAATATTTCTTGAACCCGCCAAACCGACGATCCGCCAAAGAAATTCAAAGAAATGGTGAAGTATGAAAAGCAGATAGATGGGCTTCAAAATGTGGTGACAATAGTTCCATAGAAGACGTGAGGACCCGACGGTTAAATTGTATTTCTCAAAATTTTTCAGTGAAAAATGTATACCATGGAAGAGAGCATGATAGGTGGACCATAATACGGAAGAATGTATGATCTAAGTCTAATTGTAAATTTGTATATCGTAGAAGTGACAGTACTGTTCGCAGGCCATGGAACAACAAAAGTCCAATCTAGATCCTGCCTACCGGGAATCCGTGGTTGGAGAAGTGTCTGGGTATGGAATGGGGAAGCGGTCGGTCGGTGTTGCGATATAAGAGCACAAGTGCAAGCGTGAACCCGCAAGTCCGCCCACGCATGCAGCCATACATTTTCGAAAAAAAAAATAAGTGACGAGAAAGATAAAGTTCAGGGAAAAGAGAAACAAATATTTGGCCAAGTATAGAAGACGAAAAAGAAGGACCAATATATTCACATCTATAACAGATATCCCATTTTCCTGCCAAGATATATAGTTGGAAAGAAGTGCAAAGTTGGCAGGCACATAAAACAATGACCAGGAATATGATCTGTGAGTTTACTTGGTTCTTGGTTGTATTCTTCGTCTATCAATTTGTATATCGTGGAACTCCAAGGCATTTTTTTAGCCAGCCAGGCTGCAAGTCTGGCTGTCAATTTGTATAGTGCGGAACTATGGGTGTTGTTTGTAGGACCACAGAACTATAGAGGAAATTCTTTTCCCTTCAATATAGATTATGTGCCACAAATGTGGTATGGCTCGTTTTAGCACTTTTCCATCCATAAACAAAGGCAATCTTAAGCCCACCAGCCCTGGAGCCCGTGTGTGAATTTGTATATCGCGGAGCTCCGAATGTTGTTTGGAGGTCACATAAAAATAGAAGTGAAATGTTGAGCCAACCAACACGCAAGGTCACCTGTCAATTTGTATATCGCGGAACTCTGGGTGGTACTTGTAGGACACATAACAATAGAGGGACAATTTAAAGAAAGGGGAAGTGCTTGTTGGAAACGCGTGAATCCGCCAAGCTGCGTAGCAAGGCATTTTCGGAAAAAAAACGATTAAGTAACCAGGAAGAGAAACTACAGGAAATAAAAGAGTGGGAAAATAGAAAGGGAGAGGATAGTTTTCATAAGCGTGAGTTGGTTTCAAAGAAGCCCCATTGTTGCAAAACCATCATTTTCTACTAATTGTCAAGAAATGCATTGTTGAAGATTATATTTTATTGCAATTTGTGTGTGTAATTATGTTCTTTATACATTCTTCCATGACTGTAACATATTAACTTAACTATTAAACTTAATTTTCTACAAATTTCGAGAAAATGCTTTGTTGAAGATTAGATTTTATTGGAACGTGTGGGTGTAATTGTGTTCTTGATACATTCTTCCATGAATGTAACATATGAACTTAGCTATTAAACTTCTTACATTACGGGTTGTTAGCATTAAAACTTAATAACTACATGTCTAGAAAAAAGAATGATGATTTTTCTGCAAGATTGTACATTGGTATTGCTATGTTCTATCTGCATTACGAATAGAATTGAACGTTGGTTTGAAACTATTTGTCATCCATTTTTTGTTTTCATAAAAGGTTCATGGATTGACATAGTACATTTCCATATAATTGTTAGATGTTCCATATTAGAAAAAATAAAATAAGTAAACACAATATCGAAGAACTGTGAGAGCACCGAACCATGCCAATGAGAATGGACGTTAAATCCAGAAAATAAGCAGCAATGAAGACTCCAAGGAAAAAAAATTCAATAGCAAATCCATTTAAAAGTAAAAATAAAAACATCGAGTATTGTACATCTATCCTTAGAAATTGGACCCAGTTCTTTGGGCCAAAACATTGAACGTATCTTCCACAAACACAGGCACGAGATCCGAAGTATGCAGGATCCTTGCAGTTTTCTCCTCGATGAATCATCCTGTGGTGAAATTGATAGTTTTCAGAAGCTTCCCATGAGGAAGAAGATGAAAAACATTGCAGGGAAAATGGAATAGACCTTAACTGAAACTTAGGACACAACTAGAAACTGCCTCTAGATAGTTGAAAAAAATCAGGGACACAGGTTGCACGTGCAATTCCAGAGGCCCAAATTATTCCATTCTGGGTGGAAGGAGATGACTAGTAGAAAAATGTCTTGCAGCAGTGAGAGTTCTGGACCTGATTCTGAAAGATGTTAATTGTATATCCAGATAACATGAGAGTAGTCCCACAAGTGAATAATTTTTTGGCTTGAAATATATCTCTGGGAGAATCAACATATCATTTCCTTACAATGAAACTCTTCTGCCTAGAACGGACTAATTTGGAAAGATGGAATTCCTACTTTCGCGTTGAAAAGCAGCTATTGAGTTCAGTGTTGGTTTCTTTTCTGAAACTCCTTTTGGTGTTGTAAGGACCACCATCATTGATCCGGGAAGTTCTATCTGTTATGGTTGATTTCAATTTGGGCACATGAGTAAGAAGAGTCTCTGCATTTCCATCATCCACTGTCGTATCATATCCCATCAGATCATCTTCTTCCAGCTCAAAATCCATGACATCAACCTCCGCGCTAGCCATCAATGCAACTGGGCAGGTTCTCTAAGCAGGGAGGGTTGCCTTGGAATTCTTTGGCTTGAAATATATCTTTCGGTGTACCAAGGGACCATCTCCTTTTTTTCTCTTGGGTGGAGGGAGATGAGTAGTAAGAATATGCCCTGGAATAGTGGAACCTCTGGCCATTATGCCCGGATGTGTTGACTATATCTGGACAAAACTATTGCCACAAGTTAGCGACAATTTTTGTTTGCTCACGATGATGTTTGAAATGAAAATTGGGGAGGGATAAGATAACCCTCTGCAAATTATGGTTTAATGCATATCAATGGAATATGTCCCCAAGCTTTTCGTTGATCAGTGACAATCTCCAGAGTTCGTGCGGAATGACCTGTTACCATTACAGCTCACTAATTGCATATTTAGAAAAAAGTGCGAAGGTGGCGGTGACGGTGAAGAGAGATTAAGAATTAGAAATTTCTTAAAGGTGCCAACCCGTTGGCACACAAAAACAGATTGCATCATGTTTGAAATGAATACTTGGAAAAGATAACATACTTCTACGCAAATATTAGTTTAATTCGTAGTAATGACAAATCTTCTCTGGATTTCCCGACATTAATGACAATATTAACAGTTCCTGCAGAATGAACTACTAGCATTAAAGCTTAATTATATCATATATGGAAACAAGTATGAAGGAAACGGTGATGGAAAATTGTGACAAAGCATTGTACATTTCGTGTACCCTCCAACCCGCGAAACTGATTCCGAGAAATACCCAAGTATGGAGAGCGGTCAGGCGGCTTACAAAAGAAAAAGGGAAAAAGATATACCCAGGATATGTGAAGGGTTGATGGTCATATTGCATCTCAATGAGAGATATCGACCGTCAATTTGTATGTCACAGAATTTTGGTTGTTGTTTCTGCGTAGGGGAACAATGGAAGCACAATGGCGCAAGGGCAATTTGTATATTGTTTAACTTCGGGTTATGTATATAAAAGCATGAGACATTGGGAAAAAGGACCAAGCAAACAGAAAGTGAAAGCATATGAGATGAATGGGGGCTTGTTTTCTAATTTGTAAATCGTGAAAGTTTGACTGGTAGTTGCATGAGGCGGAACAATGGAAACACAATGTTAAACCCGCCTATGCAGAAACCCATGATTCAAAAAGTTTGTTGAATATGAAATGGGGAAGCGGTCGGTCGGGCTGGTGATATAAAAGTAACAATGGAAATATGAAGACGTGAATCAGCCAAATCCCACACCTAGACATTTTCCGAAAAACGAGTAAGTAAAGAAAGGGAAAGCAGAGAGAAAAGAGAAACTAGAAATTTTCCTAAAAATGAGTAATACACACTAAATATGTACTATAAAGTATGAACATGAGATGTTATAGAGCATGTACAGACCCTGCATTCCATACTTAGCCACTTTTTGGATCGCGGGTTCTTGGACTAGAGGGCTCTAAATTGGGCATCTATTGTTCTGTGGCCTACAAATAGCATCCAAAATTCCGCGATATACAAATTGTCCAGTGGACCTGCGGGCTAGGTCAACATTGCACTCCATTTGTTTCGTGTCATACAAATAACACTCAGAGTTCCATGATATACAAATTGACAGATGGACTCTGGGGCTGGAGGCCTCAAGAGTGCAATTTTTTACAGATGTTAATCTCTATTAACTATTTAACATTATCTAAAAACATTATTTTCAACATTAAATTATTAATATTAAATATTGATATTGTACAATTTAACTAAACAAGAAGATTTGTACAATATGAAATGGGGAAGCGGTCGATTGGTCACGCTGGTGATATAAAAGTAAGTGAAATCTGAATACGTGAATCCTGCAACTTCCTTACCAAAAAATTTTCCTCAGGTTGGCGGGCTCAAAATTGGCTCTCTATTGTCCCATGAGATACAAATAGCACCCTATAGTTCCGCGATATACAAATTGACAGGCGGACTTGCGGGTTGGCTCACTCAACATTTCACTTCTATTGTTCCATGTCATTCAAATAACACTCGGAATTCCTCCATATACAAATCGATAGATGGACTCCAGGGATGGCGGCCTAAAGCTTGCGATTGTTTATGGATGGTGATCCCTATCAACTATCTAACACTACCTAAAAGACATTATTTTCAATACTAAAGTATTAATATTAAATATTGATGTTGTATAATTTAATTACATAAAATTATAAAAGGATGTGACATATCTAATTTCAAAGAAAAATCTGTGTATTCGGAAACTTGCGTTCCAAAATTTTTGTATAATATGAAACGGGCAAGAAGTTGGTCGGGTTGTTGATATAAAAATGGGCAAAAATCTGTACGCGTGTATCTGTCAAGTTCCACACCTAGAAAATTTCCCAAGAAATAAGTTGTACATACCAAATATGTACTTTTATAAAGTATGGGCATGATATTTTATAGAGCATGTATGCAGCCCTCATTCCATACTTAGCCACTTTTTGGATCGTGGGTTCTCGGGTTGGAGGGCTCAAAATTGGGCCTCTGTTGTTTCATGCCCTAAAAATAGCACCTAGAGTTCCGCGATATACAAATTGAGAAGAGGACTTGCGAACTATTTGAATTTTAAGTGCCTCGTGGTGATGTAATAGCACAATTGGACTTGGGCCAGTTTATATTCGTTTCTTACAATATCAAACGGAGAAGCGGTCGGTCCGGCTAGTGATATAAAAGTAATTGAAATCTGAAGTCATGAATATGCAAACTTTCGCAGCTAGAATTTTTCCAAAAAACGAGTAAATAGAGCATGTACAGATCCCTCATTCCATACTTAGCCACTATTTGGATTGTGGGCTCTCGGGATGGCAAGTTCAAAATTGGGCCTCTATTGTTTTGTGGCCTGCAAACAACACCCACATTTTCGCGATATCCAAATTGACAAGCGAACTTGTAGGCTATTTCAATTTTAAGGGCCTCGTGTTGATGTGAAAGCACAATTGGACTTGGGCTAGTTTATATTCATTTATTACAATATCAAATGAGGAAGCGATTAGTCGGGCTGGTGATATAAAAGTAAGTGAAATCTAAACTCGTGAATCCGCCAGCTTCGGCACCTAGAAGTTTTCCGAAAATCGAGTAATACATACTAAGTATGTACTCTTATAAAGTATGGACATGAAATTTTTATAGATCATGTACGAATCATGCATTCCATTCTTGGCCACTTTTTGGATCGTGGGTTCTCGGGCTGGCGGGCTTACTTGGCCACTTTTTGGATCATGGGTTCTTGGTCTAGTGGGCTCAAAACTAGGCCTCTATTGCTCTGTATCCTACAAATATCACCCAAATTCCCACGATATACAAATTGACATGCGAACTTGTGGATTGTCTCGCTCAACATTGCACTTCTATTGTTCTATGTCTTCCAAACAACATTCGGAGGAAACAACTAATACATACTAAATATGTACTTATAAAAACTATGGATATGAGATTTTATAGAGGATGTATGGATCCCTCATTCCATACTTAGCCACTATTTGGATTGCGGGCTCTCGGGCAGGCAGGTTCAAAATTGGGCCTCTGTTGTTCCGTGCCCTACAAATAACACCCACGTTTCTGCGATATACAAATTGACATGTGGACTTGCGGGCTATTTGAATTTTAAGGGCCTCATGTTGATGTGATAGCACAGTTGGACTTGGGCCAGTTTATATTCATTTATTACAATATCAAACAGGAAAGCGGTCGGTCGGGATGGTGATATAAAAGTAAGTGAAATTTGAAATCGTGAATCCACCAACTTCCGCACCTAGAAGTTTTCCGAAAAACGAGTAATACATACAAAGTATGTACTCTTATAAAGTATGGACATCAAATTTTTATAGTTCATGTACGATCCCGCATTCCATACTTGGCCACTTTTAGGATCGCGGGTTCTCGGGCTAAAAATTAGGCCTCTATTGTTATGTGCCCTACAAATAGAACCCGCAATTTCGCGATATACAAATTGACAAGCGGACCTGCGCGTTGGGTGGCTCAACATTGTACTTCTATTGGTCTGTGTCCTCCAAACAACACTCGGAGTTCCACGATATACAAATTGACAGACGGACTCTAGGGCTGGAGGGTTCAAGATTGCCATTGTTTACGGATGGTAACCCCTATCAACTATCTAACATGATCTAAAAACATTATTTTTAATACTAAATGATTAATATTAAATGTTGATATTTCACAATTTAATTAGACAAGAAAGCTTCTACAGTTTGATCGGGCTAGTGATATAAAAGTAAGTGGAAATCTGAACACGTGCATCTGCCAACTTCCACACATAGAAATTTTTTGAGAAACGAGCAATACATACTAAACATGTATTTTTATAAAGTATGGACATGAGATTTTATAAAGCATGCACGGATCCTTCATTCCATACTTAGCCACTTTTTGGATCACGGGTTCTCAGGTCGGCGGGCTCAAAATTGAGCCTTTATTGTTCTGTGTCCTACAAATAGCACCTAGATTTATGTGATATGAAAATTGACAGACGGACCTGCGGGCTCTCTGGATCAACATTGCACTTCTATTGTCCCATGTCCTTCAAACAACACACTGATTTTCGCGACATACAAATTGACAGAAGGACTCCAGGACTGGCAGGCTCAAGATTGCCATTATTTATGGAAGGTCATCCTATCTAAAATAATCTAAAAACATTATTTTCAAATACTAAATTATTAATATTAAATATTGATATTGTAGAATTGAATTACATAAAATTATCAAAGGATGTTAAATCCCTTATTTTAAAAAAAATGAAGGAAACAAAATAAAGTTTTTTAAAATTCTATCACCACAAGCATAACAACGACGAATAAGAAATACATAGTAAACATATACTTTTATAAAGTATGGACATGAGATTTTATAGAGAATGTACGGATCCTTCAGTCCATGCTTAGCCACTTTTTGGATCGTAGGTTCTCGGGCTAGCGAGCTCAAAATTGAGCCTCTATTGTTTTGTGTCCTACAAATAGGACCCAGAGTTTCGCGATATACAAATTGACAGGAGGACCTGCGGGCTATCTGTCTCAACAATTCACTTCTATTGTCTCATGTCCTCCAAAAAGTACTCGGACTTCCGCGACATACAAATTGACAAAAGGACTACAGGACTGTTATCTAAAAACATTATTTTCAAATACTAAATTATTAATATTAAATATTGATATTGTACAATTGAATTACATAAAATTATCAAAGGATGTTAAATTCCTTATTTAAAAAAAAATGAAGGAAACAAAAGAAAGTTTTTTAAAATTCTATCACCGCAAGCATACCAACGACCAATTTGAATTTTAAGGGCCTCTTGTTAATATGATAGCACAATTGCACTTCGCACAGTATATATTCGTTGATTTCAAATTATTCTAGGAGATTAATTCTACCAAGTTCATCAATTAAGCAAAAAATGCTAAAACAACGACCAATTTGAATTTTAAGGGCCTCTTGTTGATATGATAGCACAATTGCACTTCGCACAATATATATTTGTTGATTTCAAATTATTCAAGGAGATTGATTTTACCAAGTTCATTGATTAAGGAAAAATGTTAAAACAAGCCACATACTACATTTGAGTCACAGTGCCATAGAAATTATCAGGCAGATTTGCGTGCTAGGTGGCTAAAAAATTCAATTCTATTGTTTCGTGTCCTCCAAACCATAGTCGAAGTTCCGTGATATACAAATTGACAGATGAAGCACCCAACCAAGAACCAACTAAACTTCAAACAATCCACAAGAAAGTTCCCACAAGGTTCCATAAAGTAAGACGCATCGACCTTTGCATCAAACAATTTGATATACAAAGAAAATACGTTGCCGCATTCATTTTCACTTGCATCTGGTATATGTTCCTAGTAGAAAATAACTGGGGCCATGGTATATATGGGTTTTTCTGCCATGCTTCCTATTTTTTGGACCGAACAATCCTATGCGCATGCAATCCCAAGTAGTCAAGTCTGACGAACATTCATCTGGATGTTGAAGAAATATTGCAGAGACACATGACGTATTTTCGTTTCCTGCCAAAGTTTGATATATAATTTTTTTTCCCTTCTTCAGCCGATATGCAAAATTCCGTTGTCCTCATTTAAGGTTAATTTTTTGTGTATCCGAAGGTCCCGCAGCGTGTAGACACTGCTTGCCTTTTTCTGTAGATACATTTCATACGACAATTCTACCAACTTAGGAAGCACATTTTGTAACAGAGGCTGCCTAACCGTACAATGCACGGTTATATTTCCCACGGTTCGGATGGTAGCATTTACGCAGTGTCCATATATATATGGAAATTTTTCACAGCATAGTAGACAATCAATTGTATCATCACTTATCAAAACGGAGGCAGAAGCAGAAGAGTTGTTTTTCTCACATACAGGTTCAAAGGGTCTCGAGTACACATTGGCTTCAACTAAAACACCTTCAACCTAGGAACGCAAGCATAGGAATTAATACATTTAACAATATAATACACAACTGCACCCCCCCTCCCCTTAAAAAAATAAAAATAAAATAAAACAGGTCGTCGAAATTTGTTGAATGCTATTTGTATAAGAAAAGTGAGGATGATTTTGTGGATGTATATGCACAACAATTGTAGAGATATCTAGTTTCTTCAGATCCTATACTATATATGCTCGCAACTATGTTACAAGCGTTGCCTAGGTTGTAAAAAAGATCCTTTCTCTAACATATGTTTTCTTTGTTATATTTTTGAAGAGCATAAGTGGAATCTGCCCTTTATGCAATTGTTGCTCCATTGACGAAAACAATTTTGAATACGTATCCAACAATTGTAGCTGCAACATGGAAAGGATAAATATTTTTGTAACTTATCTGAGGTACATGCACATGCGAAAGTAAAGGACAAAACTGAATATGAAAAGCAGTACCATTGCCTTGTTGTTGTCCGACTTGTTATCACTCCAAGAAACTCTTTGGGGTTGTAAGCCAAAGATGCTTGGTAACTTAAGAATATGATTAGTTAGGTATGCTTGGAACAATGGGATAACTCAATAGCTAATGAAATGGACCACTTCTCATGCATTTGAATAAGACAGTGCTTTTAGAAATCAATAATCAGAGAGAAAAGTTTGAACAGGGGATGAAGAATACTAATCTAGATAACCAAATACAATAGTGTGCAGGGTCATACAAGATAGCAAGAGGTTCTTTAATTCAAGTTTATGAGCTTAATAAAGAGATGACAGTCCTTAGAAGCTAAGAAAAACTAAAGTAAAGAATAGAATGATGAAGTACATGAACAAATATGATATTGAAGGCAAAAGAAGACTCTGATTCTATTATCAAAATAAGAGTCTATTACAGTAGAAAAATGTATCCAAGATTGAACCCTGATCTCTTAAAAAGATAGGCATTTATAGCCTTTACAACAAATCTAAGATCCTAGAAAATTGGATCTATATATGTAAATATATAAAGTAAAATTGATTAAATATAATTGGATAATCAAAGAACTAGTTTCTATGACTCGAACTGTCTTCTTTGTTGATCTTTGACATCTAGTCTTCATCACTTATATGACTCCGATGTGTCATGGAGGGTAAAGACACATGTATTATGTAGCTTAGTACTCCCATACCCTTTTAATCACTCCAAAATCGCTTTTCTCCAGCTTAACTTTCCAAAAAAAAAAATCTGTAGTTTCACCAGCTATTTCGTCTTACGATCAACTAATTAGCTTGCTAAAGCTCTGCTTTTCATCAGCTAACTGGTTATAATTACGCCTTCTGCGCTGGTGAAAGTTCTGTCTTGGTCAAAAAGGAAACCCTTCATATTCAAAACTGTTGTTTCATCAAAAACTCGGTCTTCTTTAGATTTCTCTCCCTGCAAATTTACAGCAACCTGGGCCAGTACCTGTAAATCTGGATATGTATTGATCTTTTCCTTCAATTTCTTGATTTTCCTCTTGAGGCATTTTGCTAACCACCATAAGCTATTATAATATTTGGTGATTTTCTTCTTCCTCTTTTTGTCTTTAACACTTTCAAGAGCTAGCTTCTCAAAAGATGCATTTGTCTTTGAAAAATTTTCTGATAAGGCTTTGTATCTTGCCTTAATCACTCTTTCCAGAACCTCGTGTTGTGCTATTACCTCTTTCATCTCTTTAATCTTTTGTGATTTCTTTGATTTCTTATTCCTTGAGGTTTCACCTTCATCTATGGGAGTAAAAGCTTCATAGTCCTGTGCAATTTCCATCGAGTGCTCTGGACTTTTGATGGCTAGACTTTCATCTTCCCTTTCTGGCTCTGTATCTGAATCTGTGTATGGAAAATTGAGAACATTTGTCTTTTTCACTATGGATTGCTCTGAGTTTGTTTCAAAATTTAGTTTCTTCTTTGCTCTCTTAGTATTTATGCTAGAAATCCTATCCTCTGGTGGTCTTGGGAGAGCTCTCCTCCTCCTTGAGTTGCTATGAGGAGTTGAATTCTTTTTCCTTGCTTTCTTCTGCTCATTTATAGGTTGAGTTTGGGTCTCGAAACCTTCCCAGAAGAGAAAGTGTTGCCATGTTCTTCCTCTTCATCCCAGTTCCTCTAAAATTATCAATTTGATCAAGCCATAATGACAAAGGGCATTTTTTATGCTTAGAGGTCCAGTTCTGATCTTCTTACACACTTTGGTTAGGCTTTTGTGAAGGAAGAAAGGAAAATTCAGAAGGGTCTTCCTTGTAAAATGATCAAAAAGTCTGAAATGGTATAACATTAACTGATCATACCTTCCTTCTGAGGTTAAGTAAAGTTGATTTCCTTTGAACAAATCTTTCCATTCATCTTCGAGGTTATGCTTCTAAATTCTTCCTTGAGGTATACCCTGAAATCTAAGTTCTTGGTCACTGTTGTTTTAAACCATCTTTGGCATGTTTTGGGTAATCCAGTTGTTGTAGCGATGGCAGCTTCATCGATTATCATCTCTAGAGAGCCCACGTTGGATTTCTTTCCATCATATGACTTGGAAAAAAATTCTGTTGTCGCCTGGTAATAACCATGCTGTAACTTTTCCACATAAGTCATGCATCCTACATCTGAGAAATGCTTCTGCACATCTGGATGTGACTGCACAAATGATATATTATCTAATTCTTTCCTCAGCAGCAACCCACTTTGCTTCCTCGCCATCTGCGACTCAAAAGTCGGTTGATTTGCACACGGTTGACACGGTAATTTTCTTGATACAGACGAGGCTGACGCTGGTGAAAGATTTCTGTGTTACCAATTAGAAAATGAAACCATATCATATTGCCTATGAACACCGCGAGTTCAAAACAAGAGATACTAATTTGATGTCGTCGGGTGGCTGGTACTTTCTCCTCTGTCTCCAATGATGAACGTGAGTTCGTCATCTCCAATCCTCTCATTACTGTCGCATGAAATTGTGAGCACGATCCGTCATAATGTCCTATTAAAATGTGAACAAACAGTATCATCATCATCGTTTGTTTCGACTAGCACTCCATAATGATTGTGTGACATGTGTCGAGCATGTCCCTTTTTTATTTCTGGAGTCATTGAAGAGAAATCTGTGTTTAGCGCTTTCACCAGCTTGCTTGTCTGCTGGGAGTACACCATAACCGTTGAAACCTGAGGCTTTCACCGGCTAACATCAACTTAGCAACATATGTTAGCTCTTGAAAATCTTTTTCACAAAATTTTAAAACAACCTTTTGAGGATCAATTTATTTCTAGGGTACAATTTTAAATCCTATGTTTTGACACTTCTAGAATCTAAAAATGTATATAGAATCCTATTATTGCCCACGTTATCACCTACAAAATGGAACAAATTGACTAATTCATTTTGGGATATCACACGACTCTCCATCCTTTATATGGAGAATGTGTTGCAAGCCAATTTTTCTCGCCAGTCTGACAGTTGCGTCAATCGTTCTGATTGGGTAAATATCAGTGCTCTGTACAAGTTGGCTGATAGTCGAGTCTGGGACGAAATGATATTTTGAACAAACAACGAATTTTTTTTCCATAATACTTGTTTCGTTGAGCGAAATAATTCGATCAAAATCACCACGGTCATATATTGTTTTGGACAATATATTAAAATTTGTAATGGATATCGCATTACCCACCAATATCTTTTCTACATGTTTCTGGACAGGTTGTGGAGGAATAGTCAGTGTCATTGTCATCATGGCCTCCTTGTCTATTATGTCAGCACGCATAATGGATGTACTTTTGTTTTCCTTGTCCAAATAGTTGCTATAGATGATCATTATGTCCCCGACGAACACTTGTCCAGTTCTGCGACTGTTCAAGCCCTCTATTGATAGTACTTTGGATGTTAAAACTCTAGACTTGGTAACAATTTTTGAACAGGAAAAC
>JASDQU010032962.1:22062-32392 GCA_032191745.1 Picea mariana | reverse complement strand
AAGGGCCCAGAGGTTCAACCTTTCAACTCGCGAACTTGCAAGTTGCGAGCAAGGCTAGTAGTTATCCCTAGCCGGTGGTCATGCGTGGAGAGCGCTAATAAGGAGGGGGCATACCATATCAAAATCTCGGGTATCGGCGATGGACGAAGAAAATTCGAGGGTCTTCGACTCACGACTCGCGAGTTGTGAAAGGCGCTTGCATTTAGGTGCGTAAGTGGTCCTATCAATATAGGGACTAAAGAAAGGGAGCTTTTTCTTTGTCGTTAAGCGATAGGAAGATATGGACGGCCATAATCTATGCACCCAGATCTATGGCTAGGGTTTCATTTCGTAGCCCCCTCGCCATTCTACCTTTAAGATTGGACTCACCTATATCATCGAGTCGCGAAACACGAAAAAGCGCCTGGTTTGTTTGGCCTGTGGTTCTAACCCACGATCACAGGGAGGTGAACAGGGAAGAACTAGCCTGCGCTAGGCCCCCATAGGACTTCGGGGATTTTGTCCCTTGAGGAAAAGTGAATATTTATTATGTCGTAGTGGGTGTTTTACAGTTGCTCTCATAACATAAACCATAAATTGGAACATTGCATTCATATAATTTGGAGAGAGATGAATTTCAGAACATTTCCCTTGAAATTTGGCGAATTTCGAACTTTGTGGTTGAAATGGGGAAAACATGGTGAATTAGATTACAACAGCTTCAAAAATCTTGTAAACCTAAGGCAATAAACAAAGGGGCCAAATATGCTATGTATGCAATAAATTGGTAATTGCTAGTTTTCAAATATGTGCCTTATATTGTATTTCCCTATTTAAATGTTTACTCTGGATGGTGCAAAGTTGGTATATGATTTTGTTTGAGTTCAGAACCAGAATGCTATGGACCTAAAAATTGTATTCCCAACTAGACATATTCCTTGAAATAGAAGACTGTTACCTTTTACCTATCAAATATTCTAGGATATTCATCCTAGTGGCACTTGAGTTCTTATATCCCAGCTAAGATTATTCATGAAAATATAATAATGTTACCTTCTATGCATCTAAAAAGTTGAAATATACTCATTTAAGTTGGAGTGAGCACTGTCTAACGTCTTATGGACATATGTAGCTTGGGTTAATCGTTTTGCAAATGCCGGTGATGCTGTTGTTGAAGTTGCTGAAAATACTGCAGTGAGGGTAAGAATTGGATCTATTTTCTTGATTGGATGTGAATTATTGTTGATAAGCTCGCTTTTGGAATCATCAATTCAAAGAATGTATTTTAGATATTAGTTGAAATGTATGGTAAATTCTTCCTATGGTTGCACCAAGAGAAGCAAGGTGTTGTAAATCCTGGGGGGGATGCCCATGCGTATAAGTCTGTCTGCATGGGTGTGTAACACAAGAGATTGAAAATGATGCCTTTTTTCTTATCACCATAATGTAAGGAAAAAAAGTCCATGTATTATTTATCTTACTTACCATATTCAAATAATTACTATAAATAAATGGGTATTGACTCATATTAGCCTTGTATCTCGTACATTGATATGGGTCAAAAGAAGGTGATGTAAAAAATGCCACATGTGAATGCATGTCTATGCTGCTGGCCCATATATGTGGCTGCCACGGAAATGCAATATTTTGCTGATTTCAAGTTCAAAGGTGAAAATATCATTCGCTGGATTTCTCTATCATGCACAACTACCTTATGATGACAATTGACTTCATGATGCAATAAAGGTGCTCCCTTTGTTGAAAATATATAGATGTTGATCATTAGAAAATAGAAGCAAATGTATACATATTTCAACATCCTTTGGCTGCCCAAAACTATGAGAGATAAAATCTGAATTTTTCCTTGGTGCATGATGAAGTATGAAAAATTTCATCATTGTGTAGAGAAATTTGAAAAGGAATTCCACCATAACTTACCAAACCCTTGTTTTCTTTAAAAATGATGATGGCTGCTGGCATGTCCTCCTCTTGCAAGTGTACATCAACATCACAAGACACATCTTTTGGAACAAGAGTGAGAACATCAACATCATCAGAATCTTCAACACACCTGTCAATATTAAGATATTCTATATGAGGTGTTGTATCAAGATCTTCAAGGCCCCCATCACCACACTTCTCATTTGGATTTGCAATATCATGTATTCATGAATCTTCTTATGAAGTATTGGGTTGGTCATCTAGTAAGAAATGCCCCTAGCACTCATCTCCCTGCTGCTCATTAGCTGATGTATTACATCCCTCTTCTAGGAAAAAAACAAGGGCCTTAAATGATTCAACCTTTTCCTCTATTACAACGAATAATACCTTTGAAGGGTTACTACAAAATGCAACACAAGTTGTTGCATCTCCTTTTCCTTTTGATAGTCCTCATCAAGCATGGCATGGACATCATCTGGCTTATCAATTGGGTGTTCAATGTTTTCTTCTTCTTCATAACTAAGATCCAAATGCTTTGATCAAAACTGCAAATTACAAACATTTCATCACATCCTCATGGACAACATTGAGATCTGAAATAAGTTCCATGAAAGATGTAACATATAGCGTAGCTGAATCATTGTGTCCTTGGAACTTTGGAGTGTGCTTGATCCATTTTGGAGGGAGCTCATCTGGATAACCAAGAATACTTGAGAAATCTAAAGGACCAAACACTTCGACATCCAACTTTTCTTTGAATGATTCCATATTTCTTCACCTCCAAATCTTCAAAATAAAAAGCTGATGAAATTTTGAAAATATGTTACTATCATGTGTCTTTTCCTATCAGTGGAGTTTTGAGGTGAGGCATCAAATGCCCTTACAGTGGTATGTCAATGCCAATAATTGCTACTTTCATCATGCTATAGGACTCTGTATGCTTGAGAATATGCTACAGGTCAAAGACCTGAAGGATTGCAGATTAAAAGTCTTCTTGTTTGACATCTAATGCTGTCATTGGCCAACATAATGTTTGAATCTGTTGAGGTGTGAATATGATTCTTGTTGTGCAACCACTGTTTCTTATTTAATCACTGGACAAGGTCATCTCAATCGAGCACATATTATCAAGTCAAATGTGAGGATAAAGAACATGGTGCATTCATTTATAGTTAATGACAGGTCCCACCCACAAACATAGGAGAAATATACAACATTGGAGAGATTGACAGAGCAGATTAAGGAGGTAGGGTATATGACGGATACCAACTTTGTTTTGCATGATTTGGGGGAGGAGCACAAGGAATATGCTATCTGCTATCACAATGAGAAGGTTGCAAGATACATGTTTATATTTTCCATGGTGAAGAAAATCTGCATGCAAAGTTTATGTTGACAGAAGTAGATATATTTGTGGAAGCGTCAGAGAAAGTTGGAAAGTGGAAACATAGTTTTCAACACCCACGAAGATTAAGATAAAGAAGGCATTTGGATGTCTCACACAAGACAAATTTATCTGCAAATTTTGAAAATTTTGTTGAGGAAAGACAAACTGGATGATTTGCAACCTGGTTTTGAAGCATCCTTAATGTTTATATTAATGTTCATGTTCTTCCTAATACCCAACTAGAGATTGTTAGTGTTCCAGAGCAACCTTTGTATGATGGATTAGTATGTCATGCTTATTATGAGAGCACAACAAGTCAATCACAACTAAGTAATCAATTTATGGTGAATGAAGTAAAATTGTACATCGAGAGTTTTATGAGTGAGATGACAAAATGGGACTAACAGGAACCTTGTTCTACATGATATCACACAAGAGCCATCCTTCCATCCTCATGGTGAGAAACTTGCAAATTGATTTTGGTCTCATCAACACCATCGTTGAGACACCTATCTAGATATAAAAAATAAAATAAAATAGACTATGTGTGTGCAATGATTGCCATACCGCCATCAAGTTCATCTCCAAGCTTGTTGGTTGGGAATATGTTGTGCGAGATGCCCACTGCTTGCATCATTTCAACAATGGCCTATGTACCTGAGGGGAATATTGGTAATGTTTTAGAGTAAATGCAATTGACAATATTCATCATTTTTCCCTGTGTCGAGATACACAAGAATTGCATGCTATTTAGTTTATGGTGCATAGTACATAGTAATTTTTGAAACTACTACTTTGCCTACTTTACTTGATGTCTGCTTGTCTTCATTTTCACTGAAAGATATCTACTACTTAGAGATGGAGGATGCAATATTCACCCTGTTTGTACTAAGGAATCATATGGAAGCCTGTAGATTTTGTGTTTCTGATCAGTGGGAGCCTTTTGAAAGAGAACCATTTTGAAGACAATTTCCATCCTGTTTGGACCACGTATAGCATACAAAACATGTAAATTCAATTTGGTGACTGATGCTAATTCCATTGGTAACTAGTATTTATATACAAGTTTGGAGATGATTTGTAGATTCTTTTGTGTTGGATTTACCTTCTGGGTTTGTGAGACGAGGAAGTGTCTAAGACTGACTTCATCTCCAAATTTAAAATAGTGGCCACAGAGACCTTGTGACAGAAACTATTCTTCTTTTGGCTGATGATTGTCATTTTAATGAGGATCTAGTGTGTTGGCATTTGGAAAGTAAAAAGTTACCACAGAATAATAGCCTCATATAGAGGATTGATATACCAATTTAAGGAATGGGATGTCTTGTTTTATTTGTGCTCATTAGAGACGGGCATTCAAGATCTAGTCAGTCTTATTTCTATTTTGGGCTAAGTTAGACAACAAATTTGTGGATAAATTTTCATGTAGTAGACTTCTGGAAATGTTTGAAATTTCCTTTGGAAAATTATGGTGCAAACCTAAATTGGTTTCTAGAAACATGTCTATTGGTTGTCTCATTACAAAACAACAACAAAGATGATTATAAGGGTTTCTCCATCTCCAATTTGCTTTCATCATCAATTAGAGGCCGAAAAACATATCTTATTGTTGATCTTCATCCATATATCAATCATATTGTTGATCTCCATCCATGTATCAAGCATATTCATTGTGGATGATCCAAATTATGTTTGTGGCTTTCTGCCAATGCTTCAATTGAGATTCCTTGAGGGGACATTGGTTAATTCCACCCATTTCGCCAATTATGGTATAAATTTCTTCAAATGGGTCGATTTGCTAAATTGTGTATATCGATTACAACTCTATTGCTTAAACTTGTGAGCTAAATAGGTAAGTTTTCTTCACCAACCATTAATTTTTGAAGTGGAACAACCCTTATTTCTAAAAAAAGATGCAGTCTCTTTGTATGCAAATGATTGGTTCCACTCCTAGGCCATTCATAACCATTGATGTGTATCAAATACCCCAACAGAAGGGTAATGAGAGTCGGTACAGGAACAACCAGGACTTGAATGCATTGACAATGGATAACCAATTGATGAACCCATTCAAAATGCTAGTGGACACCAATAGCTATACCTGTTTCATATTAAAATGCATTGACAGTAGGTCTCTGGCAGATGGTAGAAGAGTCCATCAACACATGATTGATAGTGGGTTCGATCCAGGTATCATTCTAAGAAATCACCTTATCAACATGTATGCAAAATGTGGAAGTGTGGAGAATGCAGGCCAAGTGTTTGAGATAATTCTTGAACGAAATTTAGTGTCATGGAATATAATGATTGCAGGGTATAGTAAGAATGGATATTATAAAGAGGCAATGGATATTTTTGGCCTAATGCATCGAAGAGGGGTCAAGCCTGGGGAATTTATGCTTTCTAGCATTCTAGGAGTTTGTGTGATTCTTGGAGTTGTCGATCAAGGGAGGGAGTTGCATGCTCACATTGCTAAAACTGGATTTTAGTTAGATGTTTCTGTGGGGTGTGCTCTTGTTACAATGTATGCAAAATCTGGGATTGTAGATTATGGATGCAAAGTGTTTGATGAAATGGCCACAGTAAGCTCGACATTGTGGAATTCAATGATTGCAGCATGTGTGTAGAATGAACTTGATATGCAAGCCCTTGAACTCTTTTCTGAAATGCGTCATCTAAGCTTAAGATTGGACATATTTACATTTGTCAATGTTCTTCGGGCTTGTGCAAACCTTGGTGTTCTGGAATAGGGTAAAGAGCTTCACGTCCATGTGATCAAAACTAGATTTGAGTCAAATATATCTGCAACTAGTGCCCTTGTTACCATGTATGCTAAGTGCAGTAGCATAGAGTATACACACAAAGTGTTCAAAAGAGAAACCAAACATGACTTGATCTTATGGAGTGCAATTCTTATAGGATATGCTCAGGCTAATTTTGGAGAGGAGGCACTGGACCTCTTCTACGAAATGCAATGAGCAGGTATGCAATCAGATCTATTCATCTTTGCAAGTATTCTCCAGGCATGTGCTAGCTTGGAAACTTTAGGATATGGTAAGGAGATTCATACCCATATCATTAAAACTAGATATGGGTTGGATGTTTCAACGGGAAATTGCCTCCTTAACATGTATAGCAAATGTGGTAGTACAGATGATGTGAGCAAACTCTTCTGCCTAATGACCAAATGAGACATGGGCTCATGGTCTGCAGTTATTTCAGGATATGCCCACAACAATTGTGGTGAGAAGGCTCTTTCACACTTTTGTGAAATGCAGCAAGCAGGAATCACTGCAAACCAGTCAATTATTGTGACTATGCTTAAGGCATGTTGTGACCTTGTTGATGTCAAATTAGGTATGCAACTTCATACCCATATTATTAAATTTATAATTGAGCCAAATATATGTCTGGCTAGTGCCCTAGTCACCATGTATTCTCAATGTGGGATGATAGAGGATGCATTTCAAGTGTTTCATAACATTCTCGAGAAAGATGTTTTATGGACAACCATGATTGCAGGATATGCGAAAAATGAGCATTATGATGAAGCCCTTGAACTCTTTTGTAAGATGAAAAGAGCTCGCATAAAGCTTGATCAATTCACGTTTTCTAGTGTGTTAAGTTCATGTGCATACCTTGGAGCTCTTGAACATGGCAAGTGAATCCATTCTTGTATTTTGAAAAGGAAGTTTGAATTAGACCTCTCAATTGGGAATACTCTGGTTACTCTTTATGCTAAATGCTGAAGAATAGAAGATGCTCACAAAGTCTTTGAGAAAATGCCTAAACAGGACATTATTTCATGGATTTCACTGATTTCTGGATATGCTCAGAGTGGGCATGGCAAAGAGTCTTTCAAGGAATATGTTGGCTATGTTCTTGTCTTATAATCTATGGAAAACTTGTGAAATAATTATGTGTTTTTTTACCTTTTGCATGGTTTGTAGCCTGACATAATTATGCTACACATTCCAACTAGAAGCTTAACATGATTATTTTGGTTAACATGTGGTTTTGAATCTTATTGTAATTACATTGCATTCCCAAAATGGAAACCCAATGCAATTATTGTTCGAACAAGTAGGTTGGACTGTTGTCATAATTTCTCTTCATGCTTTAATGTAACCCTAACATTGTTACACCATTCTAGAAGGGATTTGGTGAGAGTAATTGTTACCAAATAGGTGTTGTATTTAGAAGAATAACATAAGTAGAAGAAACACGTGGACTTTCTAACAATATAGGAATTGAGGTGATGATGAGAGGGAGTTAATGCCCTTTCTCACAACCTGGTCATTTATAGGATGAGTGGAATGCACACATGACCTAATTGTATAAGAATACTAACAACATTGAACAAAAATTGCATTAACCATAAGAAAACATGAGAATACTTAAATTTGTATACCTCTACTTTCTTCTTCCCTCCTTGACTTTGCATTGGTTATCCATCCATTTTGTAGCTGCCAGGGCTTCCACACATTTGGTTATCCATGAAAACCCATTTTGTAGCTGCTAGGGATTCCACACATTTGGTTGTATCTTAATTCTAATAAACCCCTTCTTTGCTAGTTGTAGCTTACTTCTGATATAGAGTTTTTGTCAAACAATTTGTGAGCATACTCCAATCCTCCATGTAACACTTATATTGGCTGTTGTTTGTTTATGGATTTATTGTTTTGGTTTTCTTATGTAGCTTTCAGGATGAATGATGTTGTTTACTTGCCACCAATAAGCTTCATGTTCAGACTATCTCTTTCAGTATATTTTACAAGGAAATAACCAACAATTTAACACACAGGACAACAAGGAAAAATGCATACAAACATTTGGTTTTTATTGCAATAATATGACATGTTACAAGCTGGCCATATTATAGGTTCAGGTCACCCTCTTCTGGATAGGAATGGATCCCCACAATGTCAAATTCGACTCAGGGAAAATGCAGTCCAGTTTACTCATAAAATGATGTAGCTCTGTTTTAATATTTCCTGTGTTTGATACAGGCTGGAAGAATAGCAAGAGTATTGTGGTAGTGGTTGTAGGTTTCCCCAAACAATTGGCAGCCAATACACTTGATGAAATAAGGGATTAACTCCCTTCAAAGGTTCTGCAACCATTGTTGTAAAAATACACCCTCCTTTGGCACTCTACAACCCTTCACAATCAACAATACACCCTTCACTATTCAAGTGCTCCCTCCTTAAAGACAAATGTGCCCTCCTCTAATCCTGTGCGCCCTGCATGAGATATCCAGCCTTTAAATGGAGAAATAATGGCCCAGAACTCGGCCCCTACCTTCAATAATTCGCCCAGCTAGTAAATAAACATTCTCTCAGCCCAAAATTCACCCCAACAGTGAGGTATTCATCCCACAATGAAAGAAAACAGCCCAGGACTTCATAAACTCGCCCAACTGCAATATTTCATCAATGAGAGTGCCCAGGTTTGTATGCAACTCCCCCAACTGCATAAGAAATATGCCCAAAAAGTATTTTCGGTTCAAATCTAGATTAGAGTGCACCCAAATAGTGAAAGAATGCACCCAACAGGACAGGAGCCCATCCCACAATAACTAATTCTCCCCCACACCCTAAAATCTCAGCCACAACTCGATTAGAAGTATAATATTCCTAATGAAGAGATCAAAGTGATTTCTTTCCACAAAATGACTAGCTAGGGTGTATCATTGGAAACCAATCCTAGGATTTGTCACCAAAACCCCCACAAAATGACTAGCTAGGGTGTATCGTTGGAAACCAATCCTGTGATTTGTCACCAAAACCCATGAGCAATTCAGTTATCAATGGCTAAAGAATCTCAGTCAACTCCCTGAGCAACCACTCTACTCAAAACTCAATGCCATCAAACACTAAACTATCAAGCACTCCAATCCCTGGATCCCATATCAAAATGTGAATTGTAATGCCTCATGAAGGAAAGTCCTGCAACATATCAACACCATGAGTCTCCTGCAAATAACACACGGTCTCAACCCGAAATGAGTCTGTCCTCCATGACCGTACCAAACCCAACACAACCTCCACTAACTGAACATGTTTCTGCCATAGTGAAGTACTACAAGACCTGAACCAATCACCAACAAGTGACGTGCTCCCCCCAATACTGAAGCTCATTGGAAAGTCAAAGTGACTTCCTCCTGCAAAGATCCATTCGTCTCCATCAGTCAATAAAATGCCCAGTCCTGTAATCCCAGGGTCCCATGCTAGTCTCTAATAGGGACCATCATGTTGATGTTGCACTACTCTGATCATGACTATCTACTCAAAGTATACATAATGGATCCTCCACTCTTGGATCCTCATAAGATGAAGCAAACTACTAACCAAATGGACTCTTGGATCCCAAGTCAAATTTGGAAGTCCATCACTTCCAATCCCCACTAACTGTTGATGTGCCCTACTGGTAACTGTCAAAATCCCTCCATCCTCATCCCAATGAGAGTCTGAATATGTATCAACCTCTGAGATATCCTCTATCCCATGGCCTAAGATACTCTTTGTCATGCCCAAGGCCTCAACTGTTGGTCTCTGATGATCCACCCCTATCCTGTTGTATGCAATAAGGACACTCCTGTCAGGTGGTCTCAACCTACCAACTCTCCATGTCCCTTGCCACTGTCTATCTCCCTCTGTGTTGTTGTCAATCATGAAGGCATTGGGAAAGGCTATCATAAATATATACAACAAACTATATGACTGGAAAGTCTCATATGCTTTGGTCAATCCCAAGAACTTGACCAAAAGCTTGTCCACTGGCACCCATGGTAAATAATCATTTGTACTCATCACTGAACACCAACCATCTGGTACAATAGTAGGTATCTCCACAACCTGCGGGTCAATCAATCTCCCTCCATCATCACTCATATAATTGTTGTTAGTGTGAGGGTGATCTCCCAAAATGATATGTTGTTGCAAGGGAGAGAAATCTCTATGCTCCACTAAGTATGTCTCCTCCATCCAATCCAATGTGTCCCATATTGAAATCATGAACCCT
>JASDQU010032962.1:6946-21962 GCA_032191745.1 Picea mariana | reverse complement strand
CATATAGGGCTTTCATGTTGGCTTATGGTCCAATGCATGGCTCATGAACCCTAATGTCATGGACCATGGATCTTATAGATTGTTTGGTGCTCTAGGGATGATTCTTGTGGCCTAAGCCATAATCAAGGGATAAAATTAATGGAGGGTGGCCTTAGGTTATAACATTTATCTTTGGTGCTCATTCATCACGTGTGAGGGCTTGAGGCACCACATAGGAAACATACAAAGAATCTTTGTTTTATGAACAAGATATGGTTTATGGTTTAATCTGATCATGGTTTACGGTTTAATCTGATCATGGCTTATGGTTTACGGTTTAATCTGATCATGGTTTACGGTTTAATCTGATCCAGTTTTGTGGTATTACTCCCTCTGTGGTATTACCTTGCCACAAAGCATATTCCACAGAGGTATTGTTTGAAGTGTTCCCTAACCCTCTGTGGTATTACTCCCTCTGTGGTATTACCTGTTGCATCTCGTTGTCAAACATTGTGGACCATTAATGAACAAGTCATTTTCAAGCTTTGATTTAACACAAAAAATACATAAGGTATACCGATTTTTAACACGTTTTATATCTCACATCAATCCTAGGAAACATAAAATCAAAGCTTCAACCAGAAAAAATCATTCAACTAGCACAAAAGGTCCATCATCACTCAACCAATGGATACTCATAATAGAATTTTAAGAAGTTTGATGATAAAAAAACATGTTCTCTTAGTATGCCCACATTAAATTCCAATTACAAAACCAATTCTTCAACATATACATATCTAAAGAGCTACTTCCATAACTCAAATGAAAATATGGAAATCTCATCCATAAGACAACTACATCCTCCATACATTCATTTATATGGTTTCCACAACCATCCAACACATTCGATTCAATATACCCTTTTGCTTCAATACTCAAGATGTACAAATATGTATCACTCTTGCTACCTAAAATCATATTAGGAAAGAAATAAGTGCTAAAGTAAACTCATGAACAAATTCAAATATTATCAAGGAATAAACCAAAAATCTAAGCTTAACCAACATTCCACAATAAACACAAGTAACACTCTATAGGTGCCACAATTTCCTTCTAAAATCTACTTAAAACATATCTAAGCCTCAAGATCACATGCAACAACATAACAATTTAAATATTGCCATTTTCAAAGCAATGTCAAACAATGAGGCTCGAGCACTCAGTAATCGTTTGGAGAAGAGAGATAAGTTTTAGGAGATTTAGGTTGTGGATGATAAAATCACTGAGCTACATGATGCAGCCTTAGTAGATAGAAATTCTCTCTAAGAGTTTAGACCAGGCTACCCAAGACACTTAGATTTGTAGTAGTTGGAAGCATTTGTAGATACGGAATGGGAAGAAATAATGTAGATGCAACTAGTAGAACTAGATTAAGAGAAAGATCAATATTTCATTGTTGGTGTTTCAATTGTGTTAAGTGGACCAAGTAGTTAGATGTATTCAAGAAATTTTTGGCTCATGATCTTACCTTTATTCAAGAATTGGCCTCTTCATTTCAAGGGGAATTAGAATATTAGTTAACATCGAAGCAATAGAATTGACTCAAGGGTGATTCAATGGGTGTGGTAGAGGTTTGTTGGCCTTCACTTGCTTTGGGATTTTTGTGAAAGAAATAAGAATGATGGGAATTGTGATATTTGGATAGCTTTGACCATTTCAAATGGACCCTCAACTTTAGCTAAAGAACAAGTGGGAAAAAACGTTTTTGCAGGCTAAGTTGGGTAGTATTTATTATGTAAGCATAGTATTGTGAAAGGCAACCATTGTTAGTTAAGCCCAAAATTGGCATGTCAGGGATGCCCTGAAACTCCTTGTAAAAAGCAAAGAAAAGGGATGGATCCTAGTTTGGTCACTGTTATAGTCAAACTTATACAACATATAAACATAATTCCCAACAAAAATTCAATGACTTTCTTATATAGCCCTCTTCATTGCAACTTGCTTCAAAATAAAAGTATCTTTCCACAATGTTTACTAATGCATGCTCAACATCTCCTGAAGTTTAATCTACCTGCATCAACCAAGGGGTATTTATGCCTGTACCTAGCTTATACTGCAAATCATTATTGTCATTTCCATTACAAAATCCTTTGCATTTAAATAAGATGGAAACTCATTACAGAGACATTTCTGCAAGATTTACAACATTTTCTAGTGTTTCTGGGTCTTATAGGACTTCCTCAACTTGCTTTTGAAAACCAAAGACATTCTTCACAGTCCTTCAAAGTGAAGTGTGACATAGTTTCTTAAAGATTCAGACATATTCTCAGCACCAACTGTTACAAAGCCATTATGAATCTAGTAAGGCACAATGTTGTCATTACAAGTAGTAGATCTTTGATGGAGGATTCAAAATGACAAATGGTTTGTATTTTCAGACTCCTCATGACTTGTACATCACTTTGGACTATCCAGAGGAAAATTTTGGTCAAATCTAGCATGCATGAAGAGAAAAACGCCACTTGAAATTGACCTTTCTGCCACATTTTGGAGTAGCATGCTATGCTTTCTGAGTACTTTTGGGAGAAGATGAGTTTGAAGGGCCAGATCATGTCAATTTTGTTTCTTAATCATTTCATCAATTAGTATACATCCCCATATTTCTAGAACACTTTTTAGATCTATACTTGGACCTTGGGAAGGCCTCCAAAACTCCATTTTTCCTAGCACGCTACGCTTTCTATCCATTTCGCTACGCTTTGTCCTGGAATTGGTTTTTTCAACAATTTTTTGCTAAATTCGACATCTATAAAGTAAAATGTTACTTTTTGATGTGGTAATGATGTAATAGGGTGTAAATCAGTCAATTATAGTGATTTTGAGGTAGATTCATTCTTGGACATCAATTTTTGGTCAAATGTATTGGTTGAGGAAAAATGGGGATTGGTTTTAACCTCCCTAGATATATCACACTACCCCCTAAAGCATGAAAACTTTAACACTCTACCATAATTCTCATCTAATTCATGTATTCATAGTTCACTTACCATTATAGCATGGATG
The DNA here is from genome assembly GCA_032191745.1 of Picea mariana. Classification (NCBI taxonomy): domain Eukaryota; kingdom Viridiplantae; phylum Streptophyta; class Pinopsida; order Pinales; family Pinaceae; genus Picea; species Picea mariana. The sequence goes on along the minus strand of JASDQU010032962.1, from coordinate 18,920 downwards.
TATGCTACTCTCTTCCCTCATTAATATATCATTCCATGTTTTCCCTATGAAACTACAATAACTTTATATATAATTTCCTGTATATATTCATTTTTTTAATTGAATCATAATCCATGTGTTTCCACATATTTCCTAGTCTTTTTTCTCACAATCCAAGTGTATTAGGGTTTATCCCTAGGAGGACCAAGAAAACATGGAAGAGGAAATGAGGACCATGGGTGATGTGGTGATAAAAAGGAGCTGCCTACCTGGTCCACTCGAAGATTGGCCCGGGGCCATTTGCAGGGTTGGTCGGTTCTTGGCTTGTTATCATGTCGCTCGGTAGCACATGGGTGGTAAGTGTAGTGAAAACTCATCTTGGGAGGTTCTTTGAAAGAGCACTCTTCTCCACTTGTCATGGAGTTTGGGCGATCGTTGTGGCTCCCTTGCAAGGCTTTGCATTTGTATTCATTGGGAAAATTCTTGGTAACACATGAGTTGTGTTGTGGGATCTTCAGATGGTTGTGGGATCTAGTATATATAGGTTGGCTTTGAGTCATTGAGATCCTTTGTGGATGATGCAATTTCTTGTGCATTTTTCAAGTCCCGTTGTGTTGTTGGCTCCATGAAGTCAATGTGATGTATTGTGTTTTATTTGTTGACAGTGGATGTTTTCCATTCGTGCGAAAGGTGGTGTGGGAAATGAGCTAGTTGTTGGGTTTGCCTGAAGATTGGCCTTGGGTCATTTGTAGGGTGGTCAGCATCCAGTATATAGGTGATAGTGAGGAAAAGTGCCTACATCACTTGTGTTATTCATCATGCATCTGGTGGAGGTATGTCCATTTCTATATTTATGATTGATGACACATGCATTGGTGGCAGATTACTGATGGAGGGCATTGTTGGCACATGGTAGCTCAGATGGGTGATTTTCCATGGATGAATTTCATACTCTTAGAGAGAGAGTGTCTATGATGAGGGTCGACTACCAGCAGTTGTTGACGGACAGGGACTACCTGTTGGGGATTGGCGAGATGTATTACGGGGCTCTGAGGGAGAAGGAATTGGAGGTGGATAGACTCACTCAATAACATTGACCGTCACCCTTTTGACCCTCTTTAATTCTTTTCCCAGCTCTAATATTTTTTGACATTCTTCCCCATAGACTTATACTGAAACAAATACCTATTTTTTGTTCGCCGAGAAGACCTGCAAACCCTTTTTGAAGCGTCGTTATTATAGCAAAATTGTCGCAACATCTATCAAATGCAACATATTTATAGATGTTATCACATCACAATTCCGACGATATATAAACCTAAGTGACCGTTAGTATTTTGACTTGGTCAACATACTAAGGTGGTCGTTGGAGGGGGAAAACCTAGTTTCCACAACGTCGCAATTGAGACAACAATCTTCACAAACGTGGAAAGAGAGACGTTTATGTCATAAACGTGGCAATAGAGACAACTAGGTGTAAAATGTGGCAAGAGAGACAACAACATGGCAAGAGAGACGTCAACGTGGAAAGACCAACATTATCGGGCAAGATGATTTTTTTTTTTTTTTAATTTCCTCTATTTTGCGACAATATGGACAATTTTTTCCATAACACCGCAAATAGAACGTCGGAATTTTTACAATATGTACTAGTGATGGGTGCGAATTGGCTCCATACAAGTTGCCTAAGTATCTGCCCGTGAGGATATTTTCCCTGGAATACATAAGACAAATGATTAATTCAGATGACATAAATTTCGTGTCTTTGAAAAAGAAGCAACAACTTAGAATTAAAGGGTAGCTTGGGTCTTTCATTTGCAATAGCCAAGGCACCCGGGAGGAAGAAGACAGATTGCTAAAAGAAATGAAGCTTTTTGTTAGTTTCACATGGCACTATGATCCATGCGGGATAATTAATGAGATGAGGATTAAAAATAAAAAACATCCTATATGTTCATACACCTAGGCCTGAGATAGAGAAGTTTGCCAATCAAACAGAATGGGAGCCAAACACTCTGGTTGAAATAGAACAGTAGGACCCTTCGGTCATTGTCTCACAGAGGAATACACCACAGGTTCCCAAGGAGAAAAGACCCAGGAAGGACACTTCACTTTCCATCATTGAAGTCTTGGTTGAAGATTTCCAATTACACACCAAGAGGCCAAAAACCAGTCATGCACCTAACACAGCTGGTGAATAGGGAATCAAATCCACTACAACTATGGAGTTTGATCGGTTTCTCCTTAGCACAAGAATCAAATAGATCATTACTACAACATTTCCCAAGAAGCCTATAGATACTCCACCAATCAACCCACCAAGCAAAATAGGACCAAAACTGAGTATTTTTTAGAAGTATGATATGATTAAAAAGAAAAATCAGACGTTGACTAGCAGCACATATGCTCATTTCTGAAAGAAAACATCAAATACACAACACATACTGTTGTTTGCATTCCACACTGAGAAGGGTAGAATGAACATGGCATTTCTACAAGCACAGGTGCCAGACCCGAAAGCAATCACCGATTACTAAAGGGAAATGTTCGAACTTCAGACTAAAGATGTGCATCCTGTTGATCAAATGGATCTGCATAGGAAAACTCGAGAAATGGTTTTCTCCACATTGGCAAATGCTTCTAGTGCTGCCTCTAAGTTACAGGTATCTTTGAGCAACGTCCAGACACAACTGAAACTAGAAAAGATATCATCCTTTGCAAAGGATAATAGGATTAAGATGTTGGAAGAACTAGTCCTCAAGATCGGGTATGATCCCTCGAATGTGAAAGCAGTTGAGGAGATGCTTAAAAAGAAAAATGTCGATATAGCATCTCTGAGGAAACAGTTGAAACTGCCACCAACGGAATATTCATAGGCAAAGGAGATAGATGAGATAGAAGGGGAAAAGGATGAGATGCTCAGGCTAATCATGGAGCAGAATGCACAGTTGAAGGAGATGGAAGAAGAACTGGAAATTTTATTGAAAGAGAAGGAACAATCAAAGCCTATGGAAGTCATTCCATTAAGTGGAGTTCCACTCACAGGAGTAAGAACAACATATGCAGTAGAAATTCCCTCAACAACTCCACTGACAGCTCTAGAGAAGACAATAGAACTGGCAAAGTCCATGGAAGAAATGAATTTGCAAGAGACAGAGATTAGCAGACTTAAAAAGGAGGTTGATAACCTCCAGGAACTCAAGTATTCTTACTAAGCCAGCTACTCCAAGGAAACACAAACATCAGACAAGCTCAAACAGGAATTGCAACAACTTCAAAAGAAAATAGTGGCAGGTAAAACAGTTGCTGAGGTCAAGGAAAATGTCTAGATGGATATCACGAAATCCATAAATGAAATATGGACTATGGTACAAATCATGTTCAAGAAGAACGAACTGGTGCAGAGAAGCAAGCAGGCAAATGAAAAGATAAGAGGGGAATTGGGAGAGATGCCCGCAGAAGTCATTGAGATCATCAAATTCCTAAATTCAAAAACTACAAAAGAGTTAGAGGAGTTGAGAATTGAAGATAGGAAAGAAACCATCCTCGAAGTCAAGAGGGTCCTGACCAAGAGAGGATTGATGATACAACTAGAGGAAAAGGTCCAGGCTATGGACATAGGAGTGCAAAGGTTTTTCAGCAAAATTGAAGCTCTACAGAAGAAAGGCCTCCCTGGTTTAAGGGTCATAAATGACAAGTTGCTGACACTATCTGATTATAAAAGGAAGCTAGCCACTGTGGCTAAAGATAGTTCAAAGTTCTCAGGAATATAGGGTAGTATCACAGGCAAGGCGTTTTTAGAAGCTTTCCAATCAGACGTCAGCATACAGCATGAGATCCAGTACATTTTCATCATCAAGCCAACTTTTTCCAAATATACGGAGATGGATGAAGTATACCGAAGATTGCTCAAAGTCAACGTTCCCAGTAACCTTCGATGGGAAGATTTATGCAGCCTGACCGAGTAGGCGATGAGGTGTCCAAGCCTAGTCAGCTATCCAGTCAAATGAGGTCATGCAGAGGCCTCACCAATGGTTCACCCAAGAAATCAGCATGAAGTTTCAACACATGATCAAACAGTTTCCTAAATTTTTGTATCTTGTTAAGTTAGTTAGCTAAATTTAGATTTTCCACATCCTGATCTTTAATGACAGGGTCGTATGTAATTTTGATTATAAATACTTCAAACTTTGAAGTACCGAGGGTTGATCTTTATGCCCTGCAAGCTACAAAGAATGTAATTTTTATCAAGAGATCTTCCAGTAATACAAAGAGACATTTTACAAGATTCTCGCGTATTATTCATTGGTGATGTTTTCTCTTCTATGTTGAATGTTCTTCCATCTCGGTTGTCATATTTTTTTCCAATCTAATCTTTTAAAAGTAACGCATGTTGCAGGATTTATCTTTGCATACCTTGTTTTCCGACTTTGAATTGTTTTAATGTTTATCTTCTGATATTACAGTGAAGAAATTATTAAATGCTTCTTCATTTTAATTGATATTCTCATATTTTCTGCTATTCATCACTTTATTGCTAAAGAATCCAACGAATGCATTATCTTTCCCTATGAAAAGAATCTTTTGTTTCTGTTTAGATTTCTATATTTATAATACAGACCCCATGGCCCAATGGATGCGTAAATCCCTTTTCAATCAACCTAACAAAAACAACAAACCAGTCAATCTCATTTTATTTTATATAACTAACCTAATATCTCAAAGTTAAAACATAGCTAAATCATACAGAGAGATCCCTCTTTGAAACTGGTAGGGCTAGATTCCAGTTTCAAAGTGGTTGGATAAATTTACCTCTTGTAAATTTCTTCTACTCTGACAACCTCTGGGAATTTACAGAGCGTTAACATAGTGGCGACCATACTGGGGATACTGAACAAACTTTCAACCCCACATTTTCTTTTTCCCTGGAAGAAAACTTTGTTTCTGAAAAAAAATTGCAAATCTGAGAAAGAAATAATGTTTAGAGGTTGTTAAAAGCTTGTACATATTAATTTCGGACTCATAAAACTAGAAAAATATATATAAAAATTAAAAATCTAGCACCTAAAAGAGTTTATACTCGATCTCACCCAGACCCAGAACCTGCAATAGTGACTGATAATCCATAACAGTTACTTAGAAAGAAGACCATTTCAGAAGGTTTAGGGAGTCATAGTCTCCTTCACAAGTCCCTTTCTCTCCCAGAGGAACTCGTTGCCCTTCAATATCTCGACTTTGACACCATTTTCGAACAAAGACTGTTTAGGACAAAATCTAATAGCTTTGTGACTAAAATCATTTTAGACCCAAAAAGACTACAACCCCGGTCCCTTGAAATACTATCTCTCACTACAAAACTTCAAACCTCTCACTCTGTGCCAGCAAGCCCCTCCTCATCCTCGTCTTCTGTCACCCCCTCACCTATCATCCAGGTTGTTGTCCCACATCCTCCACCAATCATGGCAGCTAGATATGCTCCCTTGGTGTTGGCCGCACATCTACATGCTATTCCCCAGGATTATCAAATGAGACTTCCACAGTTCGATGGAACAGGGCCTTTGAACACACAACAACACATTGATAAAATGAATGACTATTTTGACCTACAGGAAGTAGATGACGCTGATGTTCAAATGAGACTATTTGCGTAGAGTTTGATCGGTGACGTTAAGAAATGGTACAAAGGATTATGTGCTGCCTTAGTGCTCGACCTTACAACATTTCAAAGAATTTTCCTGGACAAATGGGAGGTAAATAAAAACCCTCTCCAGATCTTGTCAAAATACGAAAACATCAGAAGGAATCAAGGTGAGATAGTTCAAGATTACTGCACCCGCTTCAATAATATGTACAATGCAATTCCAGCCGATATTAAAACCCCATAAGGTTTAGCACTGATAAAATTCCTTGACGGTTTCGGTGTTGATATGTCATATCAATTAAGGGAAAGAATCTCCACCACCCTGGAAGACATGCAGAAAAGAAAAATAAGTGTGGAGGCCAGCCTGTTGGATAAAAGGGCACAACAGAGGACCAAAAGGAGATTCACGATTAAAGAAGAACCTTCCACATCTTCTTCTGACACTAAATTATATTCCTTAGCTAGAGCAATGGAAAGGATGATGGAGAGACTTACTGTATCCAAAAGAAATCCTCCTAGAGAAAACCAACTTGCTCCACAAATTCAGAATCTTAACTTTAGAAGAAATCCTCCTCAAATCAGGCAAAGAGATCCTAGGGATCAAAGAGAACAGAGGGGCCCTGATCAATAGATCATACCATCTCTACAAGAGAATTATGTTGATGAAGGAGAAAAGGTAATTGAATAATTAGAGGACACACACATAAACCTCATGGGCATTCATGATAACGAAGCTATTTTCCTCACTCAGGAAGAGCAAGAACTTTTCCTTCTTTCTCAAACACAGGTGAGCGAAGAAGCTGAAGAGATTGAACAATAGGCATTTGAAAATGCTATCATGGAGGTACACAGGCAGTACAATTTTTGAAGTAAGAATATAGATGAAAGTTCCCCAAAAAAGGTAGCCGAAACGAAGAAAATAGTCGAAACCAAGAAAGCCCTTGAGCCTTCTACCAAGAAGATCCCTAAGAAAGGTAATGCTGAAGCCCCAATGAAAATAAACCTTACCATTCTACAAAGAACAACGCAGACTGAGGTTTCATCAACCAACCCACCAAATACTTCGGCCCAGAAGACTATGGTGGACAAATCAGAATTGCTAAGCCAAAGCAGAGCACCTACTCCTTTCAGCCTCGAAGGGGAATTAGCCAAAGTGAAAATTCCCATTCCCCTTTCTGATTTGATGAGTAAGGATGCTTACCGATCATAGGTGATCAAAGCACTGAGCATTGAACCTATACCTAAACTCCTTTTTGGCCCTGAAGTTGATGGTCAGACTGACAATGGTGCTGTCGCTCCTTTTTACATTAGCTTTAATATACACAACCTAATTCTGAATAATGGTATGTTAGATTTCGGTGCTTCCCATAACCTGATGCCTAAAGCAGTAATGGAAAAATTGGGACTCGAGGTCACCATAACTTACAAGGACTTACACTCTTTTGACTCCAGCAAGGTCAAATGTATCAGATTGATCAAGGACTTATGTATCACTCTAGTTCAAATTCCAGCAAAAAGCATGGTTATGGATGTTGTGGTCACAGACATTCCCCCAAAATATGGTATGTTGTTGTCCAGTTCTTGGGGGGGCAGGTTGAAAGGTACTTTGCAGTTGGATATGTCATATGCCACCATCCTAGTATTCATGCAACAAAGATACTATACAGAGAAACATTGATGAAATATATGGTCAACAACCAAGAAAATCCACATAACTATCCTCTGTACTTTGCACATTCTGATCTAGATTCCTTTATCCTATATAACGACGGTGATACAGGAGAACAAATCGCTCAGATGGAAGAAGATACATTTGATCCGAAAGAAGGCCAAGAGATCACTGAGGCAGAAAGAAAGAAAAATGTGATAAGTGAAGAATTGCTAGCATATTTATAGAGCATGGACTTCGATGGAGTTGTAAGCAAAGAAGGAGTTGGAGCAGGAGTTTGGTTGCACAATCACAAATCTAGGTATTCGGAAAACCATTCTTACAAACTGAATTTTCAATGCACTAACAACATAGCCGAGTATGAAGCTTTAATGCTCGGTCTGAAACTACTAAAGAAAGTTGGTGCCCAACAAATCATGGTAAGAGGCGATTCCGAATTAATTATCAAACAAATCAAAGGTGAGTATGCGGCAAAACACCCCCATCTCAGAGCTTATAGGAATGTTGTTTTGGATGCCCTTAAATGTTTCACTGAAGTTGATTTGTAGGTGATGCCCAGGGGACAAAATATTTTAGCAGATGGATTAGCTATGTCAACAACTACGTGCAAGATACCTTTTCATTCCACTCGCCCATACACGGTGGAGGTGAAGTGCAGACCGACTGTCCCGGACAACATCAGATACTAGCAGGTATTTGGGAACGATGACCAAATTGAAGATTTTCTACAATGTAAAAATGATTTTGAGTGTACAAACATAGACTTAGAAAATGATGATGAAAATGTGAATAAATCTGATTTTGGAAATGATAGTGTAAATAAAGTAGATTTAGGAGAGTTAGGTGAAGACGAAATAGAATCTGATGTTTTCAATTTAAAGAGTAATGTTTTACCTAGGGGTTTAGTTCCTTTAGAAGACTTATTTGATTTTGATGATGTAGCTAAAAAAACAAAAATCGAAGCCAGTGGGAAAGAGGTTGAAGACATTAACATAGGGACAGAAGAGAAACCCGGGATAGTAAAAATTTCCAAATCCTTACCTCCTGAGCAGAAACTCAAATACATTGAACTTTTCAAGGAATATGCGGGCGTGTTTGCTTGGGGATATGAAGATTTAAAATCTTATGACACAAGCATCATACAACATAGGATCCCAATAAAAGAAGATCAAAATCCTTTTAGACGGAAACTCAGGAGAATCAATCCCAAGTTACTTCCCCTGATAGAAAAAGAAATCAAAATGATGTATGATGCTAAAATTATAGTTCCCTTACGATTTTCCAAATGGGTTTCAAATCTGGTCCCAACCCGAAAGAAATCTTGTGAAAACAGGCTTTGTATTGATTTCCGAAACCTGAACAAGGTTTCCTTAAAAGACAACTACCCATTGCCAAAAATGGACCACATATTACAAAAGGTAGTTGGATCCATCAGAATCTCTTTACTGGATGGTTTCTCAGGATACAACCAGGTTCTCGTTCACCCAGATGACCAAGAGAAAACAACCTTCACAACACCTTGGGGTACCTTCATGTACGTGAAAATGCCTTTCGGGTTGATGAACACTAGGGCCACTTTCCAAAGAGCGATGGACATCGCTTTTGTGGAAGGACTTGGCAAATTTATTTTCATTTATATGGACGACGTAACTGTGTATTCCCAATCCGATGATGAGCACTTATGACATTTCAGACGAGTATTCGAGAAATGCAGGAAATTTGGGATTTCTCTGAACCCTAAGAAAAACCTTTTCGTATTAGAGGAAGGTAAACTGTTGGGGCACATAATCTCTAAGGATAGAATTAAGATAGATCCCAACAAAATAGAATCCATTCAGAAACTAGAACACCCAAGGAATATCAAAGAGTTACAGTCTTTCATTGGAAAAATAAATTTTCTGAGAAGATTCATACCTAACCTGCCTGAGCTTCTCAGGAATATCACAAACATGTTAAAAAAGGACACAAAAATAAAATGGGACATTGAATCTAAGCAGTCTTTTAAACAAGTTAAACATGCACTCACACAGGCTCCAGTCTTGATCATTCCCGATTTCACCAAAGATTTTTACCTTTTTTTTTCGCTTCTGAACATACCATTGCAACAATATTACTACAGAAAAACAGCGAAGGGTATGAACAACCCATAACCTTTTTCAGTAAATCATTAAGAGATGCTTCTTTGATTTATAAAATAATGGAGAAACAAACTTTTTCCTTGGTGAAAGCCATAAATTATTTTAGAGTATATATTCACCATTCCCACACCATCGCATATGTTACGAACGTGGTAGTAAAAGATATTTTAACTCAGGACAATCCAGATGGCTGAAGAGGAAAATGGAGAGCTATCATTCTCAAGTATGACTTAGAGATTAAGCCAACTAAACTGATTAAAGGTCAAGGTCTAGCAAAGTTAATGACTGAATCCAATTTCCATGCTCTTGATATTAATTTCTTAGATGCAAAAGATGAACAAGGAGAGCAGGTGACTCCAAGCGTGAAAGAGGTATTTATGAACTCTCCATGGTACACAGACCTGATATTTGTTTTGCATAACTTACAATCTCCTCCTGGTCTGACCAAAACTAAAGCCAGGTTTTTGAAATTGAAAACATTAAAATTTTGCATTCTAGAAGGCAATCTATATTGGAGGGATCCTGGAGGTATTTTGTTGAATTGTCTGTTAAAATATGAAGCTGACAAAGTATTGCAGGATTTTCATGCAGGAGACTATGGTGGTCATCTGAGCTGGAAGACCATAGCTAATAAAATTCTCAGAGTTGGGTTCTATTTTCCTACGTTGTTCACTGATGTGCATCAGAAAGTGACTTCGTGTCATAAATGTCAGGTTTTCGAGGGAAAAAAGAAGCTCCTTCCCTTGCCCCTGAAACCAATCTCTGTTGAAGCTCCTTTCCAGCAATGGGGATTAGACTTTATCAAAGAAATACATCCTCCCTCTTCGGGCCAGCACAGGTGGATTCTTACTGCTACAGACTATTTCACAAAATGGATCGAAGCTGTACCAAGAAAGCAAGCTAATGATTCTGTCATTATTAAATTTCTTGAAAATAATATCTTGTCTCATTTTGGATGTCCTAGAAATATTATAACTGACGATGCAGCTTCTTTCTGATCTAAGAATCTCATAGAATTTTGCAACCAGTATCATATTGGTCTGGGTCATTCCACAACTTATTACCCTTAGGGAAATGGGCTGGCCGAGTCTTCCAATAAGACCCTGGTGAACATTATTAAGAAGACTTTGCAAGAAAACAAGAAGTCATGGCATAACAAGCTGGTTTTCACCCTATGGGCCAATAGAATTACCACCAAGAGGTCAATTGGCATGTCACCATATCAGCTGGTCTATGGCACTGAAGTAGTCTTTCCCACTTCCTTAGGAGCTCCTGTCATGAAATTGTTGCAAGAGATGCAAGCCGAGTTGAATGAATCCCAAAGAAGGATAAACCAGATGATCCACTTGCAGCAATCCAGAGAAGAAGTATACAACAAAACTCAAGTTTTTTAAGAGAGCATTAAAAAGATCTTTGACAAAAGAACTAAAGAAGATGACTTTGACTTAGGTGACTTGGTTCTGAGATGGGATGCCCGAAATGAAGATAAGGAAAAGCATGGAAAATTCGACAGTCTATGGAAGGGGCCTTTCATAATTCAAGCGTTCAGAGGAAATAATGCCTTCTTGCTCAACAACAATGATGGGACCAATCTTCCAGGAGGACCTATAAATGGAAGAATGTTCAAGCACTATTCACCTCCTCAATAGGGACCTTCAGTCGAACTTTTCCATTGTACAAACCATTTTCATTTTTCTTACAAGTTTTTGAGTGAAATAACTTTGATCAGATGGTTGAAGCCCATGGAGAAGGCCCTAATCCGCTAAACATTGTCTTCGAATTTTCAAAAATAAAAGAAATCAAGCAATAAAGGAAACTATGGAGAAAGTTTTTTAGAACATCAGGAATCAGGATTCTTCGCACTTCACAATGAGAGTACCATCCCCAGGTGGAGCCGTTGTTATAACCCTATAATTTATAGGATCAATTAGTGACAAAAATGTTATCTCTTTAAGTGTTTTTGTTTGTCAAATGATTTTTCATTCTATAAATAATTTGAGAAAAATAAAAAGAAAAGAAAAAGAAAAAGAAAAAGAAAAGAGAAAGAAAAAGAAAAATAAAAATAAAAGAAATAAAAAGAATAAAAGAGGGCATAAAAGAAATTCAATAGAGTCCCATGCAATAACAATGATTTGGTCCATACCATTCAAGCATGGCCAAGTTCTTTTAAATTGATGTTGATAGGAGTAGTGAATAAGCTTGGCTAAACTTCTTAATCTTAGCCAGGTGATTTAGGTTATATAGTGAATAAATTTGACCAAACTGCCTAATCTTGGTCAGATAACCCCAGGATAGAGTAATTTCTTAGTCCAACAATTTAATCTGGGCTAATTTTCATAGGTAATTAGGTTAGAGAATAGGGTAGTTTGTTTTATCTCAATAAAACAAGCATGATGATCAATGTTGAACCATATCTTTGAGGTTTAAAGGCTTGATGTTTAACCCCCCATTGAGATAAAGACAGGGAAAGCTTGGGAAAACATCTAAATGGTTGAGGCGCCAACAACTTCATCAACGACTGAGATTGAATTCCTGACCCCCCCGACC
>JASDQU010032961.1:0-18235 GCA_032191745.1 Picea mariana | reverse complement strand
CCAAGTCACCATAGTGGTGGCATAGAGTGATCTGAACACACACCAGCATTTATGGGAGTGAACTGCCACCTATTCTAGTCTCTCAGGCAGTTATGGGAGTGAACTGCCACCTAGTTGAGTTAACTAGTCAACTAGTCTTTAGTTAATTAACTAAACATAAAGTAGTGAGGCGTTAACTCAAGGAATCAAGGCTAATGCACCACTCTGTTGATGATACCAAGGAAATGTCGAATTATCATGGTGATGATCCCAATTTTACATGGTGATGATCCCAATGCAACATCTAAACTCAACTCAACTAGTCAAATTGAAGTGTGAGCTGAAAGGGAATTTTCTCTAGGTGGAATATTCTCTCCTAAAATATAGGAGACTGGATAATGACTAATTATGACTAATGGAAAAATAAAAACCTTAGGAAAAATAAATCCTAGGTGTGTGTGAAGTAACTCCAACAAGAAGGGATAATGCAAGAAGCGTGTATGAGACAGACTTATTCTAAGTACATAAGCTCAGAAGAGATAATGCTTTCAGAAGCATAAGCGAGACCCAAAGGAGTCGTTTTCATGAAATAAAGTTCAAAGGCCGAGACCTTTCGAACATTGAAAAAATATTCTATGTCGGGAGAAGGTGGAAGCTCAGGAGAAAGAACGACCATGATTGTGGGATCATAGGGAAGAAGATCGACCATCTTCAAATAAGAAGGAGTTATATGAGTTTTATCACTTCGCGTACAAAGGAGAGAAGTTATCAGAGTTGAATCTTGATAATCTTGGACTCCGGAATCCTAGAATAGAATCTTGACCATCCGATCAGCGGGATAGATCTGAACATTCATATCATTGGAGGTGAAGACCAACCATCAGATCGCCAGGAGGAATCACAGTTGTTGGTTGTTGTAAGCTTAGGAGGGAGAGTAGTTTGAAACTTGAGATTCTCGAATTTCAGAGTCCCAGAACACCAAGGTGGAATCTCTGTCATTTGATTGATCAAGTGTGAGTCGTCAGATAACCCGAGTGCATAAGGAATCAAGTTTGAGACTTGAAACTCCCCTAGTGCGGAGAGTTGAAGAGATAGAGAATATATAGACTGTTGAATCTAGGAGGGTACGTGTCAGCGGGTCGGGATATCTAGAGGAAGACATAAGTTGAGACTTGAAACTCCCAGAGCATGAACAACCGAAGAGTCGTGAGTCATTGATCTGGGAGGATACACTAGTCAACATATCTCAAGCTCTGGGGAAAATATGAAGTAGAATTCCAGTTTAAAAATTGAGATTGCCGAAGCACGAAGACCCCAAGTCCCAAAATAAGATTTGGACCGTGAGATCTAAGGGAGACATGGTGTGAATCCGTGAACTCTAGTTAAAGTATTGAACTGATTCACAATCATTGGATTCAGAGGAGACGTTGCACAAATCTATTAACTTCGTGTAAATTCCTAAAGTAATCCTCGATCGTTGGATCAGGGAGGAAACACGTTAGTTTATCTTAGTCTTCAGGTAAAAGTCATTTGGAAAATAGGTTTGAGATTTTAATTCTCAGAAGTCCGGAGACCTGAAGGAAATCTCGACCGTCGATCAAGAATAGGGTCATTGAATCGTTGATCTAGGTTGAAAGTTCAAACACCCAGGTAAAGGAAGGGCCGTTAATTTATGAGACAGGTGTCCATAGATCGCCAATTCCAGAAGGTTAGAGTACGGAAGAGAGCTGAGTTTGATATTTCAAACTCCCGGAGGCTGTAATTGTGAAGATAACTTTAATCGTTGATTCAAGGAGATTTGATTTGGTCCATAGATAAGGAGGGTGCAGATTTGAAGCATTGATTGGACATTATCGTCAAGATCATGAGATCGATGATCCCGTGTTATTGTGGGGACAAAAGTTGTGAGGAGGTTAAGTAATCGAAGGCGAGCCACAATTTGAACCCTAGTGTCACCAAAGGGACGTGTGGAGGTTGTAGGAGCATTGCATGCCCAAAAGTGGTTTAAATACAAACCACCTATGACTCTGCCTGCAATCACATGGTCATAGCCCCAGGTCATATCAAGTGAGGGCTTATCCGAAAGGGAGCTAACATCGATATTATGAGTTTTTGCACAGAGCAAAAGGGGAAGGTCGCAGGTTGCTGTCAGACCTTCACCAAGAAGCCGAGAGTGCTTGTGTTTAGATATAGAGGGGGAACTTTAAGGTTCCAGAGAGTCTTTCAAATCGAGAATTCGGAGATCCAAGAATAGGAGGTCGTGCAACTCTACGAGGGAGTATGGGGATTGCATCATTAGCCCCCCGAGCCGCAAAGGGGCCACACATAAGAAATAAAAAATAGTAGCTCCAAGCTTGCCTCACAAAGTAAAGCTTCCACTCTTTCTTCAAGCTTGGTATCCCAACTCTCAAAAGTAAAACATGGTCCCCAATAATTTTGGTAGTATAAGCTTACCCAACAAAAGTGATATCCCTTTCCCTTCTACACCATTTGTTTTATAGAAATTTCCTCACTGACACATGTCCACATGCACAATTAATTATTTTTCTAATTAATTTAATTAGGATTATTCACCCACACACTTGTCACACTCTCCCAAAGTTGGACAAGTAATTACAAATTTTATTTTATTTAAAAAGTCACTTTTTGTTACATTCCCCAATGTGTTATTATTTTCGCTCTTAGGTGTCACTTTGTTCCCCAAATTCTTATTTAATGAGTGTCTCCTAACTAGATATTAGTTAGAGGTGGATTAGGCATTTTCTTCTAGTTATACTATTGGTAGCTTGACTTTAGATACTATTTTATGTGTACACCTATTCTCTCATATTTTATTTCTTTCTCTTTTAAAAACCCGTTTTGTCAATTTCATGCACACATGTACATTTTATCTAATCTTTATATTTTATTCCCCTTTTTCCATGAGTTTGATTATTCTCTATTCTTTTAATTTATTTGATATTTAATTTATCCTCCTAACTAAATTAGACTTAGTATTAGTATTATAATTAGGCTTAGACTTTTATTGGCTTTATAATTAAATAATTCACTATATAATTAAATATTTTAAATCCTACAAGTTCTCATAAATTCAATGTTTTGTCGTTCACCTAGATTTATTGACTCGATTTTTTAATTACCCGACTTTACCTTCAAGATGCACCTCCATGGTCCAAGGGTGCCACTCACCTTTGAATGGTTTTGGAAGTTTGTCCGACCCTTGAATTCAATACTGCACTCGGTCAACCTTGTGAGAGACTAAGAGATTATAAGTAATAATAACTCTTCCTTATTGTGTGCTCCTTAGAAATCTTTGTGAGTGACTGTCTCAATACTCCCTAACAACATCATGGACCTCTTAAACTAGGTAATCGTTAACCTACCATTTGGGCCATGATGAGAGTGCTAGTAGGATGTGACAGGGACACTGCCACACCTCTCCGTCAATGTCTAGTTTCTGTGTATGGCCCCTTTACTCCTTTTGTGACTCATATTAACAAATATCACCAAGCCTACATCCACTGATAAAACCCGTGTCAATAATCCATATACATAAATCATACTGAAATCAATCATATGTCACAACTGCATAAATGAAATACTCAATCAAAATATGATTTACTCCCTGACTCAATCTGAAGTCCAAGGAACTCCATTGATGCCATCAACATCCATAACTTGTCATGTACCTTGTACACTCATGAAAACTCATCAATAACATCTGCCAATATATATATATATACATCCAATAAAAATAAGTCACAACACATCATCATCCTCATGTGTAATCCATAATCGAAACAAAATCACAATGTACCATAACCTAATCACTTGCACAGAAGTGTCATCAAAGAATAAGTCAAGAAATGTTTTCTTGGTAGAGAGGGATGTTACATACACCCCCTCTAATTTTAAACTTTGTCCCGAAGCTTGTACAATATATAAATGCATGTAATTAAATGTATCTGACATAAATAGATATGTCTAATCTATCAAACAAGTAAGGAAATTGTTGACAAATCTCATATGTGTCCTCCTAGGTAGTCGAGTATGCACTATAGTTGTCCCACTTGACCTTGATTTGATCGACTATTCGACATCATAGCTATTGAATGTGATGGTCCAGAATGCAGATTGGCTCCCATGATAGCACCCTTGTGTGACACTTGCAAATAAATCATGTCAATAACATGTGAATGATCACTAATATAATGTCTCAAAATAGATACATGAAATGAATCATGCATATTCCTCAAAGAATCAAGGAAGGCTAGTTGATAGGCCACAGGTACTTTCTTTTCCACAACTTTGAACTGTCCTACAAACCTAGGAGAGAGTTTAGCACCCTTTCCAAACTTGATATAACTCTTGTGCGGTTTTACCTACAATAAAAATCTATAACCAACTTCATAACTATGGTCAATGATATGCACATCAACATAACTCTTTGACTTATATTTCACTTATTTAATACTATGTCTTATCAACTGCATCTGTTCTTCCATTTCTTGAATCACTTCTGGTCCTACCAGGACCCTGACCTCAATTTGATCCCAAATCAACAATGTTCGACATGGTTGTCCATAAAGAAACTCAAACGGTGCCATCTTGATCGTACTCTGATAGCTATTGTTGTATGCAAACTACACTAGTGTAAGGAAATCTTCCCAATTTTTTTGTTGATCCATTACATACATTCGCAACATATCCTCCAAAATCTGGTTCATTCTCTTTGCTTGTCCATTTGTCTCTGGGTGATATGTTGTAGTAAAATTCAATTGTGTTCCCAAGTCCTCTTGGAAACTATTCCAAAACCATCATGTAAACATCAATCCCCGATCATATATGATCCTTATTGGTACATTGTGTAACCTCACAATCTCGCTAACAAATACTCTAGCTATATCTGGAAACTGATACGTCATACATATTGGAATAAAGTGTGCACTCTTCATCAGAGTGTCAACCACCACAAAAATCGAATCCTACCTCCTTGACGTCAATGGAAATCCAATGATAAATTCCATAGAAATGACCTACCATTTTGATTCTGGAATAACGTGTGGCTGTAACAATCCTACTGGATGTCTATGTTTAGCTTTCACTTTCTCACATTCTAGACATCTCGCCACATAAATAACTATGTTTTCTTTCATTCCATTCCAAAAGAATGAAGGATTAAGGTCTGCCTTCATCTTCATGACTCTCGGATGAGCCATGTACACTACTCTGTGGGCTTCTCTCAAGATCAAACTTCTTAATTCGTCGTTAGGCATTATGTAAATTCTTTTCTTAAATCTCAACAATCCATCGTTGTCTAAATAATAACCTTCAAACTTCGATACCATCATGGTATTCCATCCAATATTATCCTTAACTTATTTATACCAGTCATTTTCGATCTATAAATTTAGAACCTTTTCTTGAATACTCATTTTAAGAGGTATTTCCGAGAATATGTGTGCTCTCTGACTCAACACATTTGGCACTATGTTCATCGTTCCTTTAATGTAAGAAATCTGAAAGTCGTATTCGCTAAGTAATTTTGACCAATGCCTCTTTCGTGTGTTCAAATCACTCTACGTAAATATATGGTGCAATCCACAATGATCTATATTTAATTCGAATATTCGTCCAATCAGATAATGTCTCCAAACTCTCAAGGAATATACAATTTCCAATAACTCCATGTCATGTGTTTCATACTTCTCATCATGCCTTCTGAGTTTCCTTGAAATATAAGTGATGACTCGACTGTCTAGCATAAAAAATCCTCCAAACCTTCCTTGGATGCATCCGTGCATAGCAAGAATTCATTGTCCACATTGGGGACCTTCAGTATTGGCATTGTCATCAACAACTATTTAAGATTTTGAAATCCTTTTGTGCATTTCTCTGTCCAAATGAAATTATTTTTCTTCTTCTACAATTCCATGATTGGATTTTATATCTTTGAAAAACCTTCTACGAATCGTCTATAATATCCTGCTAAACCCATAAATTTGTGTACTTCTTGTACGTATTTTGGTGCTGGCCGTTCCATAATATCCTCTACTTTCGCTGGCTCCACAATGATACCTTCTCCATATATGATATGTCCCATGTAATGAATCTTCTATTGGTAAAAAGAAAATTTTGATAGTTTTCCATACAATTTGTTTTCTCTAAGACACTGTAGAACCAATATCAAGTATTTTTCATGCTCTTCTTTCGTCTGACAATAAATCAGTATGTCATCGATGAATACTTGAAAAAATTTGTCCAAGTATTCACATAATGACCCATTTATCAAACTCATGAATACCCCTAGGGAATCTGTCAATCCAAACGATAAAACTGTAAAATCATAGTGTTTGAATCTTGTCCTAAATGAATTCTTAGGGATATCTTCCTCTTTAATCTATAACTAGGGATATTCTGATCTTAAGTAAATATTCAAAWACATCGTCACTCCTTTCATATGATAAAATAAATCATCAATCCTGGGAAACGAATATTGGTTGTTGATCGTAGCTTTGTTCAATTCATGGTAGTCAATGCAAAGCCTCCACAATCTATCCTTCTTTCTAACAAAGATCATTGGCGCAACTCATGGAGACACACTTGGACGTATAAGTCCCATGTCCAACAATTCCTTCAATTTCATTTTCAACTCCTGCAATTTAGGTGTTGACATCTAGTAAGGTGATCTCACTATAGGTTTAGTTCCATGTTTCAATTCTATTTTAAACTCCAAGTCTCTTTAGGGCGGTAAACCTGGTAGCTCTTCTAGAAACACATCTATAAATTATTTTACTACAGGAAGGTTTTCTAATCCTTTTTCTTCGCCCTTTTCATTTAGAGCTAAGATTGCATATAGTTTACATCCTTTTCACATACTGTTCTGTAGTTTTATGGAAGAAATAAATCTCAAGGACACCCCCTGGTTCTATCCTACAATCACTCTACTCTGTCCCAAATCATCTGTTAGACTTAACCATTTCTCCTTATAGTTAAGAATTGCATCATGCAATTCCAACCAATCCATACCAATCACTATGTGATATGCTCCTAAGATCATGACATAAAGATATACCTTCATTTCAAAGTCTCCCAAGTTAATGCTATAGTCTGTAACCTTTCCTCCTACTTTTTGTTTGGTGCCTGATGCCATTTCTATGTATCTGAGCTCATCCTCCTCGACTTCCTTTACCTTAATTATCCTTAGTGCTTCACTAGAGATAAAAATCTTTGTATCACCTGGATCTATCAAAATG
This sequence comes from Picea mariana, assembly GCA_032191745.1. NCBI lineage: Eukaryota > Viridiplantae > Streptophyta > Pinopsida > Pinales > Pinaceae > Picea > Picea mariana. Next base: position 11,000 of record JASDQU010032961.1, on the reverse strand, counting down.
ACAAAAGTTTGGGTAGTGATTTTACCTGATGTCTCAAGAATAATGGACTGGTGCTCGGCTTGATGGTTGTTCACCGCTGCATGTATCATGTGGGCCTTGCCAAAATTTCCAATTATAGTGGTTCCTAATGATCCGACTTCTCTTGGATTATTAATCAGATAGTCTCACTAGTAATATGGCTCTCCACATCTCCAACATCCAGTCTTTGATCCAGTGCTCCTAGTTCTTGATGCAGAAGCATCGTCATAATTTTAAAGAGGTTGAGTGGAGGATAGATCAGCACCCAGCACACACATTTCAAATCATTTTTAATTTCGAGGAGAGTGCATCATTTTGATGTTTTAAAACCATCATAATTAATTATATTTAATATTTGAAGGCTTGAGCCATTGTATAGGATCACAATAGATTGAAATCATCTTAATTATTTGTAGGATTGTACATATTTCGATCATCATCTGTTATCTAGTTGTAAATGCTCATTCAATGTAACATGCCTCAATAGATGAATATTTTAACTATGATAGGATAGCACAAAGGTAGATTTGAGGGAAGGCTTGAGAAGCTCCTTGTTTACAAATATGTGTAAACTATGCTCAAATGAGGCTACTGCAGGTAAATGTAAGAAGGTCGATGAAGTCAATTGTATTTTTGTGTTGAATCTTATGGTTATCACTACTGGTTATTTTAGAGAGTTGTAGAGAACTGTACGAGTCCATGTACATACTTTTATAAATGAATATAAGTAGAAAGGTTTGATTCCAAATGCATTGTGTTACTTATTTCTAAGTTCATGGATCGAATGTCATGTTCTCTATTTTATTTGTTTTATGTTCTTGAGTATGCATTTTATGGTTAGATGTCTGAACTTTTACTGTTCCATAAGTTTCATTTTTTCTCTTTTGAGAGATCTAGTGAAAGGAGTGCATATTTCCTACAAGGTGTACGAAGGCCGAGTCGAGTATGAATAAGAATCTCAAAAGAGGTAGCATGAAACTTTGAAGAGGAAGTTCCAAAATTGCACAATCTCTCAATGGAAAGTAGAGTTTGAGAAAAAACATGTGCAAGGTGTGCATTGGGCCTGCTCCTAGTTGGAGGGTTGAAGAGTCTAAGTCTAGAGAGTGCAAGGAGTGTGAAAAAAATTCCCAAGAAACTTCAAAGTCTCAAGGTGAATAGGTACCAGAGGTGTGGTGGAGTGACTTAGAACATTTTTTAAGTTTGAAGTTGTAAAGTGTTTAGAGGAGTGCAAAGGAAGGCACAAAGGTTCAAATTTCCTTTCTTGGTCAGTCTCAGGAAGCATACTGACCAAGATTCTTTGAAAAATAAAGAGTTTTATTATTTTTAGGATGAGTGGATGATATCCACTCAACGAAAATCCAAGCCTTTCCTAGCCACTAGATCTAGGAAAGTAGCACGATATTTACCACCGAAAGTCCTTGGGACTTTGCAAGTTCGACGAATTTCATTCTAGGAGGGTGCAAGAGTTGAAAACACTGAAGTTCTAAAGTTCAAAAATCATATGGAGTGTTGAATTCAGTGGACATGTGTCAACAGATCCTCGAGTCTAGAAGACAGACCATCCTGGAGAAAGGGTACTTGATTATGAAAGGTCGAAAATCCCCTGAAGCTTTGGATAAAGGAGTAGATCTTTGTCGCTGATAAATAGAATATGCGTGGAAATATATCTCAAGATGTGGAGATTCAACATTCTAGAAGATTCATAAATTGGTTCTTCAAAAAGTCCTGAACCCCGGAGCTGCGAAGAAGATTTTCAACCGTTGATATGTGGAAGTACCAGAACCATATGATCTGATTCAGAGTTCATTTCTCTTGGAGCATACAGTGTTGGAGAGGATAGGACCACCAAATAATGAAGACCCAAATTTATCGGGAACTTAAAATTTATCCCACGGTTAGGCCCACGGTCCCTTGTAAGACTTTGTTGGAGCTTAGGGACTCCCAAAATTTGGATTATCACATGGGAAGAAAGGTATAGAACATGCGAGAATTGTTTTCATGGATCAAAAGGATCATGTGATATGATCCATCTCCTGAATTCAAATGATCCTAGACCGAGTGGTTGTGCATACCCCAGGGAGTGGGTGGGGGTTTGCATCAAGTGGTATGAGAGCTCGAATTTTTCTCTGTGTGAATAAGAAATCGGTACCATGCCACCAAGGAGACACAGGGAGAGACCTATGTGAGAATGGAAGAATGGAAGCCAGGGAGATGGACAAGAGAAGATCACTTCATGCTGGCAACATCATCGAAGCTGAGAGTGAATATATTGAAGCAGAAGGAGATGGAGGAAAAGAAGATACAAAAGAATGACTGCTAAGATTTGTTGTCAAAATGGGAGCTAGAGAAAAATTAGAGGTCCCAATGTATGAAGGAAAATTAGATGTTGAGGAGTTTCTGGATTGGACAAGTTCTTTGGAAAAATACTTTGACTATGAGGATATTGGCGAGGTGAAGAAAGTGAAGCACATTTTGACCATACTGAAGGGACATGCAGCGCTATGGTGGGATGAACTGCAAGCTTACAGGTGCAAAGGTAAACAAAAAAATAAAAGTTGGGACATAATGGTAGCTAAGTTAAAAGATAAATTCATACCCAAATATTATCACATAAATATGTTTAGGAAATTGAATAATATGAGACAGAAGGGATTGGCAATGAAAGAGTACACTGAAATTTTTTATAGGATGAACATCAAAGCAGGTCATCGAGAGAACTATGAAGAAAAAAATGCAAGGTATATAAATGGCCCGAGGTAAGAGATTCAAGATGATATCGGCATGATGATAGTAAGGAATGTAGAGGATGCTTATCGGGTGGCACTAAAAGAGGAGGAAAAGTTGGCTAGGAAGAAAAGAAAGCGAAAAAAAGGGAAAACCCCAAGTAGAGGCAGAGGAATTTCCCGAGAGAAATTCCAGAAACCCAGAGTTGAAGATGGAAAGAATCAAAACCATATAAAAAAAGGAGAAAGTTCCATATGCGGACACTTGTTGATGTTTGGACAACATCGAGAAGACATTATCTTTGAATAATAATTAATAATATAATTATTGATTATTAAATATGATATATAATAAAGAAATGATAATAATAAATAGTTATCGATTATTCAAGGGACACATCCTTTCATGGATAGTCACCCTATGTTCCCTATATATGGAACACTCATCATTGTAATAATATATTTATTATATCTCATATGAAGAAAAGAAACATGGTATCAGAGCTGGACTTGGCTTAATTCCCTCACAGGAGGGCCCAGGAAAATGAGAGTGGATTATTGTAGTGCAGATTTGCTACTGCATGGTTGTAAGAGACATATGGTGAAGGGTAATGATAGTTATTGCATTTCATACGTTGTTGTTTCATAGTGCCTTCATGGACCTGTGAGGGAGGAGTGTGGAGATTTACATGGTATCATATGTCTACTATCACAGCAGTATCCAACTCTATATGCCTCAACTTTGAAGGTATTGGTCGGCCTTAGAATTGTCAAGGAAGAGTTGAGGAAAAGATTAGTCATCCCAAAGTATATAAAAATTTCCATGGTGGAAGCTCATAGGAACAATGAAGTTGTTCTCGATGAGGATAAACATCGCTAGGATGACACCAACACTGCACTGAAAGCTGCAGTTATTTTATTTGTTAACTCAAAGAGAGGAGGACGTAGAGGCCCTATGTTGAAAGCTCAACTTCAGAAATTATCAGTGAAGAGTAGATATTTGATCTCTTAGATGTTAAGCACTCATATTTTCTTCACTATGGGAGATTGAGAACTTGGCAGAGCTTCATGATTACAGTGAAATTTCCCTAGTTTTCAAGAGGTGATACCATGGTGGGAACAAGCAGAATCCATCATCCCTCATGGGAGGGACGAGCAATGAAGCAGTCAATTTTAATAGTTCACCTATGTCACGATCAACTTATCTAGAGATATGTATATGTAAATTTGAAATTAAAACATCTGAATCACAATCACATGTTGCATCTACTTGGATGCAAAGGTTCCAATGCTTTCACATATGCTTGTAAAGTGACCAATTCAGTGTCAGATCTAGCATGAAATGATTTTGACACAGTGGAAAGGTTGGCCCTATAAGTCTCTATGATGAATAGGAATGTTTAATGTATGCATGTGATAACAAATAGAGTGTGGACGAAAGGAAAGTGAAATGTACCCATGGATCTTTTAGTGTGCATGAGTATGGCGATAAGCGACTCAAAATTTTGTAAGTTATATGCTTTTATTGTGCATGAGTATGGCGATAGCCAACTGAAAATTCCACACATAATATTTATTAACCTTGACAATGAACTTGTTAACTGAATAATGGACCCGTCTTCCTACGTATGGACAATGAGTTCAATAAGGCTATCTTCATACGTATGGACAAGGATTTTAACAAGGCTTATAGTTGAATCTCGGTTGAATCTTGGCGTTTTTAGTACATAAAATTTAGATAGAGATGGAATGAAAACATAAATAAAATAATGTTAACATTGACCATTCAAGACACATATAAATGAACGAAACTTTTAGGGTTTTTGAAGTACCCTTGAGCAAGTCCAAAGAATGATGAAAAATGTCATAAATTGTTTCATTATCAATGAGAATGTCCACATCGTTGTGTTCCAAGAGAGAGTGGAGGAATGTTGACGTGCGAAAATGATCGTCCGTCAATTGGAAGAACGAATCCGGTCCGGGGTTGTCTAAATAACCCAAGTCGTTTGGTGCAACCCGTTCTAACGGGTTTAATGGCTTTGTTATCCAATCTAAGGGTTCTAAAGAAACAAATAAATGAAATGAAATAAGTAACTAATTAAAATTTACTATGTATAAATATGTACATACGTAACTATTGTAGGTATATTTAATAGTAGATAAACTTATACTTTTTATATACATGATATACACACTGCAAGTTTTAATCTAAACTTATGAAACTCAATGTGAAAATGACTACTTTGAAGAAGAAGATAAAGAAAGCACATAAACATATTTTTTATTTTTTCTTTATAAATCTTAAACTAATAAAAGAAAATGCTATGAAATGGAAACGTATGGATAGTCAAAAGCCAAACCATACTTTCGAATTTCAATGATAAACAAATAGTAGAAAAATATAAATGAGCTAACCTGTTAGCGTGCTAATGATATGCATCCAAACATATGTACGATCAGAGAACATCTAACCACCTTTTCCAGGAGGGAAACCTGCAATGAACCTTAAATCTGTTCTGAATAAATGCAGAACAATTGTGCTGGCAGTTGAATTTTAATAACAAAAAAAGTGATACAAATAGTTACTTTGATCTTATGATTGCAAGCAATTACATTAAGAAAAATCTGTTAGCAATAACATTGCATTTAATCTTTCAACAAAAATTAAGGAGAAATCCTGTAATTGAAGCTGAATAGATGATCACATGGTTAATATCTGAAGCATCACTTATGGACAACATTTATAAAAGAATTATCCCAAAACATAACAAATCATGAATACTAAAGATATCAAAACCTATTATCATATCAAGATAAACAAAACTTAAATGAAGACACCATCCACAAGAAGCTAAAGCCAAAATGTGTATTGTTGTTCCATTAAAGTCTGTAAATTAATCATCCATCTTCTGCCCCAGGCTAGGATGATTTCATTACAAAAAGTTGTAGTATTTAAAGAGTTTAAGAAAACTAAGCATCCTATCTTCTAAGATAGAATCAAATCCCAGTATGGTTTACTAATTACAAAAATAGAGGGTAATAAAACCACTCAATATCAAACTGTATCTCTTAAGATTAAAAAAGTTTGTTTCTATTTACAAAATGAGCCAAAGAAATGGCTAATGACCCCATAAATGCTCCATATCATTATGTCTCCACAAGCTGCATGATATCTTGAAAGGAAAAATGAAAATAAAGAAATTAAGATATTCATTTAACCAACATTTTTCAATATTTCGAATGAGAACAGACTGGCTACAGAATCTGCTGATTCTGTAGCTAGTCATATTTTAAACAGCAGAAAACCGATTCAATCTATATTAATTAAGAAAAAATCAACAAAAACACACAAATCTTTACCTTTCAATTGAATGCTAAATTCGGCTCATAAAACCTCAGAATTAGTCACTGCTTTGACACACTCAACATTTTTTATTATGACATTTCCAATTCTCTTTAAGTGTTTTCCTTGCCTGTGTGCACTGATCTTGACTCTGTGGTTTTCATTTRTTAACGATTCAATCTGAGCTATGAGGGTCTTGATGTTCGCTTGAAGGGAGGGGACATCTGTGTAATACTTGTCTATCCAAAATAAACACACCTCAAACCATGGATCTGGAACAATTGGTTGAGGAAACCTATGGTTGTGCGTCAAAACGCTACCACTATTGTCTGTGGGTTMTTTACCGAGTTTGATCCCTGGAAAACCTTCGCTATGTTTTAGGCATAGTGGTAGATTGTCTACGAAATCGTAGGTCTRGCTGAGATCCAGTTTAAGATAACTTGGGTCTTCCCTTCCCAAGAATTTCTTGATCTTAGAATCAGAGCTCTCATGGACCTCGATCACTGTTATCGAGCTCATATGAGACTTCAATTTGTTTCGTAGGMTCCTAGATATTAATATCCCTTCTCTTTTGTTATTAAACCCTATATCCGATTCGTTTTTAGATAGTTTGTGCGAGGGTCTGTTTATGGTCTTTGCAAAGGTGTTAGGGCAGACGTACTGCTCGCGCTCATGAAATTCAATGACTCTTGGGTCAAAATCTTGTTGCTCGGACATAGGCTCATCGAGTGCATCCCTATCACGGGGTTCTTTGTATGAGGAGACAGTTCTGTCAACGGAAGGGATAGGGGTTTCTTCTAACATGGGCTTATCGACCTCTACGGGGCTGGATGTAACAAAGCCATTTCGAGATAGGAGAGTATCCCAATCGTCGCCTTGCAATTTTAAATGATGGACTAACAACATATTGATCAACCCATGATGGAATAAACTGGAATTCAAACACTGTGTCTTATAACTCTTGGCCATTTTATATAAAATTTTCAATAAATAGAAAGGCATGTTCAACTGGAAACTGATGAAGTTCATTAACAGTCTTATGTGGTAAAGAAAAACAAGGCCGAAGCGACCTTCGCATGTAATGAACTTCCTTAAAAATGCCAATAAACCATGCCACCTAGTCTTTAACAGAGATATAGGCATACCTTTATCATACCACTGGATTTTTCGAGAGGTAAAGAACAAACTCCATGGAACCTCCTCTAACTTGGAATTCTTAAACCATTTTTTGCTGCTAAGGGGAAGACATGTTACCTTGCTCAAAAACTCCTTGGTTATTTCGATTTGAACATCACCCACTTTGGCTTGGCATCCATCAAAAGAGAGGGCAAACTCCTGGGCCTCTTGCAAGTTGTATCCTTGAAATTTATCGAGAAATTTGAGCCATCCTTGACCCTTAAGGTATTCCCTTGCATCGTCATACAGAAGTAGGGTTTGCGAGCCATTTGGTTTGACACAGACGAAAGGGTCCATGTGGATTCAGACAAGCAGTCACGAGGGCAGACATAAATCACTGTAAGCATGAAGGGTTTCATAAAACATAGATAACCAGAGAAAAAAGCAATGAAATAAAACCCACTATTACTCTCGCACGATTAAATGAAGGAATGAGGGGTTTCATACGAGAAGCAAGTGTTTTGTGTAATGAATCACCAAGAGTACAGAACGAAGCTCGAGACTTAACTTGAAATGATGGACCTGCCGATTTCAAACTTCCACCATCAATAGAGTACATAATATGACCAGATGCGTTTGAGTATCATCAATGTGTAAAGGGTGGAGTTGATCATTTCAAGGTTAGAAAAAGAGGTGCTTGACAAATCAAAGCATAGCAACCATAAAAAGGATTTACCAAGAATTATACATGAAACAAATTCATAGACTGGCATCAATCGTTTCTTGGTGTATCATTCAAAGGTCTAGAGTATACCTTATAACAATGAGCAACTTTAAAACAACTATTTTATTGACATGAGATAAGCCTTAAAGAAAAATATCATTCTTAAAAAGATTTGTATGAACATTTATTATCCTAAGGAAATAAGCCTTAAATTCAATTGTATAAATTCATAAGTTTCAATGCTTCATTCATGCTTTCAGTCATGAATGAAGCATGAAAACGAAAACTAATAATAATCAAAATAAAACCTTTTTATAGCCCAAAACTCAACTTTAAAGTAGCAATGTTCATGTGATGAAGCGGAGGGAGCTACACAATTTATTATTTGTTGCTTTAAGAGGTGAAAATACTGTGGGGCTACCAACAATGGCGACTTACTAGAAGAAGTAGTTATCTCTACATCATCAATGAGTTCAGGTTAGGACTGTTAGAATGATTGCATATCAAAGAACAACTTAAGGACATCAAGCCTCTCAAAAATCATTACACAGTCTAGCTTCAGACATCTTTCTGTTCAAATGAAATGCGGTGAATTTTTTTTTTAAAATGAGAGCAACAATGTTCAAGTCAATGGATCCAATACTGTTGACAGGGCCACTGCTACCAGAAGGCGTCCATAGCCTCAGCAGGGATGTCAATTAACCCACTCTAATGCCTCTACCCTGTCCAATAAATTTCAATTCGAAATGCAGGATGCTTGTGACCAATATCAAAATTTATACCTGAGAATTTTTCTTGAACCCGACATTGCTTTGCTGCCAACGGGCCTGTTCAGTACCCCGACAAAGTTTTCTTGGCATCATGCATGCATTTACCCGCTGCTATCAGACCTGTTCAGTATCCTAGCGGGTTTACAAACACTTCCCACAACTCTCGAGAAATTATTCACAATCTGATATAAATTTAAAGATATTCAGAGGAGCGGGGTGATGCTGAAAATTTCAGTTTTTACAACACTTGTTATTTTCCAAACTTTTAATTGTTTGCTTGATAACCTTCATTATGATCTGAAAATAGTTTACTGATGAAACTAATTTTTTGAGGACAGGAAGGCATCCTTGAGTTGCTTTCTTAAAAGCAGGGACAACGTAAAGAGATTTTAATGATAGTCATGTCTGCTCATAATTGTAAAGTGAAACCATGAAATCTATTATGAACAGAGAAACTTCTTTAGCTAGTCCGTGTTTCAGGAAAATTACAACAATTGATGCTCTGACAGACCTTGACTGTTGTTTTAAGATGAGGCATTATGGTTTCCCTCCTTGAACTAAACCGTGATACATGCATGTTTTCATTGGAAAGTGATAAAAACAAACAACAAAAAATAAAATTGAAGCAGAAGAAAAAACCAGAAAACAAAACAAAATCAAAATAGAAAAAATATGTACAAAAGATGCATATGGGACTCATCAAAATACCATTTGAGAGATTGGTTGTTCACTGAGAATGTGTCTGGTTGACCCTCTAAATTCTGCAGGCAAAAAGAGCTAGGACCTAGTTTTTTAGCGATCAAGAAGGGTCCTAACCACATATTTTGGAACTTGGAATGTTCCCCTTTTCCTTCATGAGGTTTATCCCATTTGAGTACTAAATCTCCCACCTCAAAATTCCTATCCGAGGTAGAACTTGAATCAAATCAGCTTTTAACAATACGTTGATGCTGATCCAATCTTTCTTTTGCTCATGCTTGTTAAGAAACAAATTTCAATATAGCATAGAAAAACCTCAGAAAAAGTACTCAACGCCTTGAAAAAGAGATAATTTTAGATAATAAGCCTCTTCGAGGGGGCAACCTCCTTTTACCCCACTTAAATGTTCAAGTACAAGATGATTCCAAATGAAAATGTCTCCTTGGTATATATAGGAGACTAGGAGGTATAGCTACAACTAATGGAATAAAGCCGACATAAATAAAATAACATTACTAATCTAATATGCCCCAATTAAGGGGTAATGATCCAATATTAGGGCTTAACATGCCCCTCCCCTTGAGACAAGTGTTGTATGCAATGCTTGAGTAACTCTGGATGCTTCTGTATAAAAGAATCATCTTCCCAAGTGGAATCTTTAGCTGGTAGTTTCCTCCATTTAATGAGATACTTTGAAATGGATCTATTTCTTAGCTGGCGAATTCTTGTGTCAGTGATGGATTCAGGCTCCAATATGATTTTTCCTTCCTCGTCAAGTTCTGGAAATATAGTTTGAACTGGGATATTGTCTCCTATAACCTTCTTTAAGCATGAAACATGGAAAACTGGGTGTACTTGTGAAGATGTAGGCAACTCCAATTTGTATGCCATAGTACCAATCTTTTGCAACACCTTATAAGGGCCATATTACTTTGGTGATAATTTATTATCCTTCTTGGATTGCTTGAGGGACATCTGTTTGTATGGTTGTAGTCTTAAAAACACCCAATCCCCTACTTCAAAACTTCTTTCACTATGATGTTGAACTGCTTGTTTCATGTGATTCTGTTCCATGGTTAAATTGTCCTTTAAGATTTGGAGAACTTGTTGTTGATTCTCGATGTGATCTTCCACTGCTTGAACCTTATATTTTTCTTTTAGAGAAGAAGTGATGGAAGGAGGGTGGTATCCATAAAGTTCCATAAATGGTGTCATTTTTGTTGCAGTATTAAAGGAAGTGTTATACCACCATTCTGCCGAGGGTAACCATTTGAACCATTGTGTTTGTTTATCAGAGACAAAGCAATGAAGGTAGCCTTCTAGACATTTGTTCACTATCTTGGTTTGTCCATTAGATTGAGGATGATAGGATGAGCTATGAGCCAATTGAGTACCCAAACAAGAAAATAATTTTGTCCAAAAATGTCCAGTGAAGATGGGATCTCTGTCACTTACAATAATCTTTGGGCTACCATGTAGCTTTTGAACTGTCTCCATGAATGTAGTGGCAACTGTACTATATTTGAAGGGATGAGAGAGTGCGCAAAAGTGTGCATACTTGGTTAGTCTATCAACAATCACCATGATGACACTCTTTCCTTCATACT
>JASDQU010032956.1:2295-13780 GCA_032191745.1 Picea mariana | reverse complement strand
ATCTCGATTTTCTGCAACAAGATATACATATATGGTTTGAAGAATACAAATATGATTCTGCAATATGCGTGGTGTATATTTCATAATTCATGTGCAACACCAACTGTGTGGTGACCAGACCAGTATGTGTACAAACCAGGGAAAACTAAATATGTACCTTTATAAAGTATGGACATGAGATTTTATAGAGCATGTACGGATATCGCATTCCATACTTGGCCACTTTGTGGATCGCAGATTTTCGGGTAGGCTGCCTCAAAAATAGGCCTCTATTGTTCTGTGTCCTACAAATAGCACCCAGAGTTCCGCGATATACAAATTGACAGGCGAACTTGCGGGTTGGATGAGATTTTATAGAGCATGTACACTTTTTGGATCGCGGGTTCTCGGGCTAAAAAACGGGCCTCTATTGTTCCGTGCCTTAGAAATAGCACCCAGAATTCTATGATATACAAATTGACAAACCGACTTGCGGGTTGGTTGGCTCAACATTGTACTTCTATTGAGTTCTGCGATATACAAATTGATAGACGGACTCCATGGCTGGAAGGATCTGAGAAACGAGCAATATATACTAAATATGTACTTTTATAAAGTATGGACATGACATTTTATAGAGCATGTACAGATCCCTTATTCCATACTTATCCACTTTTTTGAATCGCGGACTTGCGGGCTCAAAATTGGGCCTCTATTATTCTGTGTCCTGCAAATAGCACCCAGAGTTGCGCGATATACAAATTGACAAGAAGACTTGCGGGTTGGTTGGCTCAACATTACACTTCTATTGTTTTGTGTCCTCCAAACAACATTCAGAGTTCCACGATATACAAATTGACAAATGGACTCCGGTACTGGCGGGCTCAAGATTGAATATCTATTACACATTACATGTAATATGTATCGCGGGTTATCGAGCTAGCGGGCTCAAAATATCCACTTTTTGGATTGCAGGTTCTCGAGCTCAAAATTGGGTCTCTATTGTTCTATTTCCTACAAACAACACCTAGATTTGCGCGATATACAAATTGACAAGCAGACTTGCGGGCTAGCTGGCTAAACATTACACTTCTATTGTTTTGTGTCCTCCAAACAACACTCAGAGTTCCGCGATATACAAATTGACAGATGGACTCCAAGACTGGTGGGCTCAAGATTGAATATGTATTACACATTACATGTAATATGTACAATATGAAACGGGCAAGCGGTTGGTCGGGTTGGTGATATAAAAGTAAGTGGAAATCTAAACACGTGTATCTGCCAACTTCCGGACCTAGAAATTTCCGAGGAATGAGTAATACATACATGTACGGATCCCTCATTCCATACTTAGCCACTTTTTGGATCGCGGGTTCTCGGGCTTGTGGGCTCAAAATTGGGCCTTTATTGTTTTGTGTCCTACAAATAGCACCCAGAGTTCCGCAATATACAAATTGACAGGCGGACTTGCGGGCTCGCTCGCTCAAAATTGCACTTCTATTGTTCTGTGTCCTCCAAGCAGCACTGGGAGTTTCGTGATATACAAATTGACAGACGAACTCCAGGATTGGCAGGTTCAAGATTGCGCTTGTCTACATGTATAACATATAACATATATGTTATATATCTAACATTATATAATAACATTATTTTCAAGTACTAAATTATTAATATTAAATATTGATATTGTACAATTTAATTACATAAAATTATCAAATGAGTCGCAAGCTTCGAGTCCGGATCCGATTGTAGATCACCGAAGTTTCAGGCACAAGATATATACCATGCACACGAGGCATGAGATCTGGATGGCACCCACAAAGGAACCAGCAGCCATAAAATTCGCGTACTATGAAAACGAATGATGGTCGGTTGGACTCGTGATGTAGAGATATAGATGGACATGAAATCTGTCACTCCGTCGTCTGGGAACCCAAGAGCATAGAAATGGATTACCCAAGTTTTAGATGGAAGATGTACACTCTGAACACGGGGAACAAGAGTTCGATAACGCGTAGCTGGAACCCACAGGCATAAAATTGGCTAAGGAAACGAAAGCGCTCGGTCGGACTCGTGATGTCAAGATATAGATGGATATACAAATTGTGAGTTCGATAAAGAGTGAGGCTTGGGAGTTCGAGGAGCCCGGAGTCGAATTGTAGATAACTGGAGTTTTGGATGCAAGATGTTATACGAACATGGGGCATGGGAGTTCGATAATGCATTGGGGGGGAACCCACGGTCCATGTCCTGCAAACAACACCCAGAGTTGTGTGATATACAAATTGAGAAGGGGACTTGTGGGTTGGTTGGCTCAACATTGCACTTCTATTGTTTTGTGTCCTCCAAACAACACTCAGAGTTACGTGATACACAAATTGACAAACGGACTTCAGGACTGGCGGGCTCAAGATTGAATATGTATTACACATTACATGTAATATGTACAATATGAAACGGGCAAGCGGTTGGTCAAGCCGGTGATATAAAAGTAAGTGGAAATCTGAACACGTGTATCCGCCAACTTTCGGACCTAGAAATTTTTCGAGGAACGAGTAATAGATACTAAATATGTACTTTTATAAAGTATAGACATGAGATTTTATAGAGCATGTACGGATCCCTCATTCCATACTTAGCCAGTTTTTGTATTGCGGGTTCTCGGGCTCAAAATTGGGCCTCTATTGTTCTGTGTCCTACAAATAGCACCAAGAGTTTCGCGATATACAAATTGACAGGCAGACTTGCGGGTTGGCTTTCTCAACATTGCACTTCTATTGTTCTGTGTCCTCTAAGCAACATTGGGAGTTTCGCGATATACAAATTGGCAAACATACTCCAGGACTGGCGGGCTCTAGATTGCGATTGTCTACATGTATAACATATAACATATATGTTATATATCTGACATTATCTAAAAAAATTATTTTCAAGTACTAAATTATTAATATTAAATATTGATATTGTACAATTTAATTACATAAAATTATCAAATGAGTCGCAAACTTTGAGTCCGGGTCCAATTGTAGATCACCGAAGTTTCAGGCGCAAGATGTATACCGCGCACATGGGGCATATCAGAACGTTTCATCATGGCATATCAATTGTCTCAAATCATTTATTCTATGTCTATAGTAGCGAGTACATGTCACTGGGTCTTTTCCTATGAGGTAGTCAATGTAGTTATTTTCCAATGTATTGGTTTATTTTTTACATTTATTGTTCCTATGCAAGTCATATGCGGAATCCACCAATGGATCCCAACAATGTTCTGCACTTGTAAATGTGATAAAAAATGTTGGCGGGCCCAATTGTTGGATCATTGCAAAAATAGTTTTCTTGTTTTATTGCAAATAGTCAGGAGAGGTGCAAATTTTTTTAAAATCTATGTATCCAATATAAGATTTTAGAATTTTTTCTAGGTTTACTTTGTACTTGACATCCTTGGCCAACAATTTTCTTCCTTGTAACTGGCCTTTTCTTATTCGGACCCACATGCAAGACAGAACTTGCTCTATTATTATGCGCATTGTTTTGAAAAAAAAATTGTTATGTGACAGGAGAAGTCACCGCTTGAATGTAGCAGTTCCCATCGGACTATTTTATGATAACTGAATCATTTTGTAAAGCTAGTGGCACGTGGATCTCCATATAAGAGTGTTGGGAAGTTCATTTCCTCAACAAATTTGTCCTTTAATATTCCAAGTGGACATTGCCCCTCCGTAGGTGCAATTTCGACAATTTTGTCTTGCAAGTCACAAATGCACTGTGAATCAGTGAACCCATGCACTAATGTCTCAGCAGGTGTTTCATTCTCTGATTCATCACTTGTATCAAATTCACTAGCATTTTCGAGAGTCTCTGCAGATTTGGCATCCTCTTCTCCAAGAACATTGTTCAATTTCTCATTTATACAAATGTCATGTGCTTTGTACAGGGCCCTGGAACATAATTCCTTTAATGATTTCATAACAAAATGAAAATGCACTTTGCCTATTTGATACGCATTTTTGTATCGCAAGCGTCTTTTGAGAGCCACAACAATTGTCATTGTATTGCTAATGAATTGTGGCAAGGCCTTTTGCACAACATCTAGCCGAACATGTACATTAATAATTGATCATGTTAAGCCCATCTGGGGTCGTTTATATCCCCAGGGCCTGATCTGTGCAAATGCAATTCACAGAGACACAAGTCTCTCTTCAAGTTATGTAAGTGCACTTACATTTCGTAGTGGCGTATTACATCTTATTTGGTCAGGGGTTGCAAATTGTGGCAGTTTTCCATTTTCAAGCGACCGTTTGCATGGAAGACAAGTTTTGCCACTGGAAAATGTTTTATTATGCACTGTCAAGTGGAGGTATTCTGCTTCCAAATCAGGCATGAAAGACTTACTATTTTTTACGAAATTCAGTTGTTCACAAATTGCACATGCAATGGAAGGAGTGTCTTTGATTTGTTTCATGTGGGTCTATCTTGCATCTTTCTTTCACAGGAAAGTATGGGTAGAAAGTGTTTGCTGGTTTTCATTGGTAGTAGTGCATGGTGTTGCTTCTAGCCCACAAAATGTGACAGTTGCATGATCATTGTGGGATACGCGACCATACCTGTTTCTGTTGTGTTGTGTACGAACAAATTTTTTTAGATTGTGATATGTGAGTTTCTCTCTAAAAGGAAGCGTAGCAATGTATTTTTTTCTCTTGCGCATGACCTTTTTCAAGTTGTGGTAACTTACTCTACATTTCTTGTCCAAGGGCAGGAAGACCTGATAGCAACTGGGATGAATTTCACTTTGATTCAAGTTGTGATAACTTAGTCTACATTTTTTGTTTAAGGCCTGCATGGCCTCATCATAACTGCGACGAATTTCACGCATAACTTTTTTCAAGTTGTGATAAATTAGTCTACATTTTTTGTTTAAGCCTTGTATGGCCTCATCACAACTGGGACGAATTTCACGCATGACTTTTTCCAATTTGTGATAACTTAGTCTGCTTTTTTTGTTTAAGCCATGTATGGCCATATCACAACTGGGAGGAGTTTCATTCTCACTAAAAAACATGCCACGTGTATTTAGATTTGATGTGGTTTGGGTGACATGGACATTGAACCCTGGACCAGTGATATGTCCAAGCAAAGGTTGATAATAGATATGTGTTGTATCTATTTTCAACGAGAGGATGTCAATTGTTCGATCGTAATTTGAATCAATAGACCAGGAATGGACAGTGTCATCTGGTAGGGCCAACCAGACCTGGATATTAACTCTGAATATGATATATAGCCATTGCAAACATAATCTACAACCCTCCACATTTCCTTTTTCATATGGCAGCGCCATGTTTACAAGGTATTCCTGCCAACTTGCAATTGTCATCATATTTTCTAGGAGATATGGTGAAAGGTGTTGATGCAAGCAGCTAAAAGCCTGTTGGTTGTGGCCTATAATTGCATTGCAAAAGGAATGTACAGTGTAAAGTTGCAACGAATGCACATCGAACTCTTCTACTACCAAACAATAAATTGCATTGAACAGACTATCTCCACATCTAAACGCAACAATTATTGCTAGTTGTAAACCATGGCAGTCTATGCGATGCATAATTTGTTTCCACTGTGATTCAAGGTCTTTGCAAATGAGGGATAAGTAAATATGAGCTCCTTCAAGATTTCATATGGACAATTTTCTATACAGTAGTAGCTCATAATGACCACTGACAACATTGGCATCATGGAACAAGATGCAATATTGATTGTTAGATGCAGTTTTGTTGAATAGTAGATATCTTGTTTTTCTTTTCAATGACCATATTCCAATTGGTATATAGAGCCAGTTAGACAGCCACCGTATATAAAATGTATCTCCCCAAAGTCCCCTCTCATGTGCAGGCAGAATTGGAGATGCAAACAACCACATATTTGAAAAATATGTAGCGACATGATGTATTCCATGCAACTGCCGAAGAAAACCAGATTCCAGTTCGTATTCATATGACTCCAATGCCTCAGCGTCGCCATTTTTTAAACAAACCAAGAAATAATTTATCAATCCATTGTGCAGGTCGACCGAGGAATAACGAAAATGCAGTAGAACCTGAAATGCATCGAAAAGGCAATCCCCTACAGTATACGAGAATGCATCCAATCTAAAAAGGCCATTGCTATGCAACACCTCGTTAATGTTGTCATGTATAATGGAGTGTGTATCTATTTTATATGACTCCACATATATTACTTATTTCATCTTTTGAACTGTGATTTTGAAGCTGTTTCTTAGCTACTTCAGTTTGCATGAAAACAAAGAAAAGGGGAAAAAAAGAATAAAACGAAAAGAAAAAAAAATTAAAACAAGAAAACTACAAGTGCGGAACTGCGTACCAATCCAAACCCACATTGGAAAGTGAACCAAACAAAAGAAACAACACACATAAATAACACCATAAATTTACTGAGCAGAAAGACCAATTTGAACTTATTCATGGTGTGCATCCTACAAGCTTCTCAGAGGCAAAAAAAGTTCTGCAAAATAGAAAGGACAGGACAAAGGCAACAAGTGGACACGGTTTTCCGACCCAGAGAATAAAAGAATTCCTTGCCTCTTCACCCCAATGGATGGTTCCCTCTTGTGATAGCTCCGAACTCGTTTTTGAAAACCCCTCTGCATTGCAATTTTTGAAATAGTTATGGACGTGGCAATCGACATATGAAGACGCATGGTTTCCAG
The DNA here is from genome assembly GCA_032191745.1 of Picea mariana. NCBI lineage: Eukaryota > Viridiplantae > Streptophyta > Pinopsida > Pinales > Pinaceae > Picea > Picea mariana. The sequence goes on along the minus strand of JASDQU010032956.1, from coordinate 7,074 downwards.
GAACAAAAATTAAGAGCACGGAGAAAGATGGTCTACAATAGAATTTCGAGGCAGGGACTCCCACCATTGAAAAATAGAAACGAAACGATGGCACGAAAACTTACCCGTCAACAAGGGATGACAAGATTTGAGCCCCAAAACCAACAAAACACAACAATAGGTCCAACAGCTTGCAAAGTTGAAGAACAACAAACCAACAAACAACCACGAAAAGGTCCAACTGCAACTGCAGGACCTCAACTTTGCAAAGTTAAATCAAACAAGAACAAGAATTATGGAACAAACCAACGAACAAGCATCAACTAGTGAACCAGTGATGCCGGTGGAGAACAATTTTGCACAATTTCACTGCAAACAACACCATCAAAAAAATGGAACGAAACTGTATTCCAACACATTTGTACAATAAACATTTAAGGCTCCCAGACCTGTAAGGTAAACACTTAAGAATGTCCGAATCATCGAAGGGCATAGCCCTGTTCAAACATTTAAGAAAGAATACAGCGTGGCATACCTGTTCTCTCGAAGGACGCAAGAATAAAGCAAAAATCACACATAGTAATATGCTAGAGAATGTGTTCGAAGGAAAAAATTTCATTGGGATAAATTTAGCTAGCAGAAAATGCTAAGATAAACATTCGAACTAATGCTAACATTTATCCACCTTCGAGCATTGCATAAGAAAATATATGATTCAAAAAGACCATATACGATCAAATACTTTGGATATGCCAACATATATAACATTGAGAATAGCGAAGTCGGCAATAATACCTCCAATCCATTGTCCAATCAGATCATGACATATATGGTACTTTTTATCATATAAAAATCGATGTTTTTAGTTCCCTGGTTCCAAAAATAGATAATATGGAAATATTTGTGGTCAAAGGACAAACTAATACGAGGTCAATGAATTATCGATCGCTATAGTCACTCTATGCCTATGGTAGGGACTAATAAGATGTGTGAAGAACTTATGATAAGATGTGTGAAGAGATTTAACACTGAGCGAAGCATGAAGGATTTGAATGTGTGAAAATCTCCAACAGTGCATGTATCGACTATTCCAAGGGATAGTATTAGTGGAGCTTGCCAAAGCATATGCAATCGTGAGGGATTTAGAATGTTGTGAGTGTGACGATCATTAATATCAAAAGGGGAGTTTAAAAAATTATTAAACAATGTTTAAGGGGGTTCAATGGCTTAATAGACCTCCCTCCTTGCCCCCTCATTCTCCAATGTTATATGCCTTAAACCTTATTTCAACCACATGTTATTAAATGATGCAACTACATTATTATTATTATTATTATTATTATTATTGTATTGGGGGAGTCGGCAATGGGTGGTTCTCGTACTCTCGTGACACGGGGTCGATACCCGTCGGCTACCACTATAACCCCAGGTGCAACCACCCATCCCACAAGAATGGCGCACTAGTAAATCCGGGTGAGAATCGAACATGAGACCTCTTTACAAATTTCCTTCCATTTACATGGCACTTGCCAATCCGTCTACACCCGTGCGGGCGAGGATGAAGGACATGGGTGTGGGCTTTGATCCACTTATGTGAGCACGGGTCACGATAACATTTTAATATGGTATCTCTGGGTGCAACCACACATTCGACCACTACCTCAAGGTGTCCCCATGGCTCCAGGTAAAGCCCTCACGAGAATTGAACCTTGCCCAATGGTGAAAAACTCCTTGCTTTCCACCATTGGATCCAACCCCTTTGGGCAAAAGATGGCGGTTCATATCCCGGTTAAATGCTCCTACAATGCAATGCAACTTAGCATGCCCAATCACCGAATCAGCACTCCCATTCGAGTGAGAAATGCCTTCGAGAGACTCGAACACGGGTCACACCATCGTTACAAGAGCGACTTACCAATTCGGCTACTTACCCCACCTTCACATTATTATTATTATTATTATTATTATTATTATACTAAACATTAATTTTATTTTTAAATTATTTTAATACTTTTTAATTTATTTTTGAATTATTTTAATACGTTTTAAATTTTAATATAATTTAGTCCCCGAGGTGTAGGACAGTCGGTGACGGAGTGTGTTGTTAAGGCACTCCATGATGTTAAAGTCACCGGTTCGAAACTTGCGGGGGCAAAAAATCCAACCATGTTGAGGGTTGGTGTGGCTCAGGCCGGGTGTGATCCCTAGGTGATTTTGACGGCTTAGATGCCCTTGAGTCGTGGTTTCTCGGCGACAGGCTAGTCCCGCAGGTCACGGACAAACTAGCAAACACACACAAAAAAATTAAGATAATTTATTTTCAACATATATAATTTTTTATTTTCTAAATATTATATTGCATAGTGGTGTGTATTAAATATGTCGATCGACATTTAATGATGTTAAAAGGGGGGTTTTGACGCAACCTAGCTTGGTTTTAAAGGTCCATAATTCACCCATGCGACACTCAATTGGGATATATTGTTTTCTGCAATATGGAGAACATAGGAATAGGTTTCTAATGAGATAACTTACTACTTGATTCAAGCATTTTAGCGGTTTCAAGGTTAATGAGGTTCGCTTGATGGGAAATCCTTAGTGATTGTTTTTTCACTTCTGGACATAGGAGGGCGATTTTGATAGCTTAGATGCCCCTGAGTCGCGGTTTCTCAGCCACAGGCTAGTCCCGCAGGTCACAAACAAACTAGCAAACAAACAAAAAATTAAGATAATTTCTTTTCAACATATATAATTTTTTATTTTCTAAATATTATATTGCATAGTGGTGTGTATTAAATATGTTGATCGACATTTGATGATGTTAAAAGGGGGGTTTTGACGCAACCTAACCTGGTTTCAAAGGTCCATAATTCACCCATGGGACACTCAATTGGGATATTGATTTTTGTAATATGGAGAACATAGGGATAGGTTTCTAATGAGATAACTTACAACTTGATTCAAGCATTTTAGCGGTTTCACGGTTAATGAGGTTATGTTGATGGGAAATCCTTAGCAATCGTTTTTGCACTTCTGGACATAGCAATTTGATTCCTTCGGTGAAGTTGGATTCGTAATCACACAAAACATATAGTTGGCCTATTTTGGAGGTGAAAAATCCACTTTGAGAAGTACCCAAAATTATGACATTTTTTTAATAAAATTAAGGCCTCATTCTTGCAATTGCTTCTCCTGAATTTAGTTCTGTCAATTATTGTGACATATGTGTTTTATGGGCTCTCAATATATCCATTGGAATTGAGGTTATGAATCAATATTTGAGAGATATTATCCCGTGAAAACAACCAACTCATGTTTGAAGCACCTGATACTTAGTATGTGACAAGACTACCAATTCTTTTTCGAGAAGCAATTCTGAGTCAGCGTATGTCTTGTTGATGTTGCAATCAACCCATATAACAATAAATGACACTTTCACAGTAACAGTTAGTCAAAGAATCAAGAGGTGCAAATAATACATGTAGATATGATAAGCGTAATAAAATCTTATTGCAACACAAACAAGCTTGATAAGACTATTGCCACAACAAATCTTGACTGCACATGACATAACTCAAAATTAATAGGCAATCCGACATTGGTTATCTATTTAAATAGGGAATGCTCAATAAATAAAAACTGAGAGAACCTGGCTAATGGGCACAGTGACCAAAAGATATGAGTTATAAAATTTTAGTAGGGGCTCCAAGCCCACTGGATTGGGGAATGTGTTGAGGCCTGAACAAGTACCCAAAAAGCATGATCATCAGAAGTATATACAAGTTTTGATTTTGAAGGTGTAGATTACTAGATTCTAGCTCTCTTGGCTGCAAAAAATGAAGAACTATTACACTGAATGGTGCATGCAACAAGTGGGAATAGAGAACCCAAATGAACATCCTTCATGAGCATCATAGTTCTTTGGACCAATTTACACCCTTTTCAGATAAAATTACCTGCACACCTACATCATTAAGTTTCCATATTGATAGTGGGTTTCGTGCTAAACCCAAAATGTGAAAAACTCCATTGATCCCTTTCACTCTACCATCAGGGAATCTGATTAAGACTATATAACAACCAATTATGTTAGGAATAGAGTCATCACTTAGGTATACCATCTCATTATCATCTTTCTCACGAGGCTATCAACCATGCACTCTAACCTACATGAGTTGTTAAAGCAACAACAAAGGAATCTCTGTCATCCTCCCAAGTATATTTTTTAGACTCGTGATTAGAATCATTATGATCCTTCTTATTCTTATTTTTCTCTTCCTGATAGTCTCTTATGAAATTCCCAACTTGTCATGGGTCCAACATTTTTCCTTGGACTTTTTAGGAGACTTAGGTCTCCCATAGGACTTGGATATGTCGTTTTCTCTCTTCTTGCCTTTCTCCTTCGATCCTCCATGGACAACCAAGGCCCCATTGGTGGATTTAGAATATTTCCACCTCACCTCCTCTAAGACTAAAGTAGTCACAATCTCATCAAGAACCAATGTCTTTACAATGATTCCATTGGTCATTACTAGGTTGTCACATGAATCTGGAAAATAACACAAATGGGTCATACAATGATCATTTTCATCCATCTTCACTCCAACTAACATGAGATAGGTCACGATAGTATGAAATGCATTCAAATGCTTGTCTATAGAGTCCCCATCACCCATTCTCAAGGTGAACAACATTTTCCACAAAAAATGTCTATTAACCAAGTATTTAGCTTGGTACAAATCCCCTAATTTCTTCTAGAGAGTTGTTGTGTTTTTTTTCTTCAGAAACGTTAAATAACAT
>JASDQU010032953.1:7566-22045 GCA_032191745.1 Picea mariana | reverse complement strand
CAAGGAGTGTTCTAGACACTCCCAGTCTTGTGGACAGGGCACTGATTGTACTCTCTAGTCCCATTGACCTATTTCTTGGTCCTTTCTGGATATGAATTAAATTATGTTATCGAAGACGGAACTGGAGTTGAAGCAAATGAATTTTCATAATATATAGTCAAACCTATAGAATTCCTAGTGAACTTAAAATTGGCATCAAGTGCTGACGGGGCAGTAAACAAGATGATATTTTGTTTTTGCTTGACAAGTGAAACTGTGAAACAATAGGCAACATAGAATGAGAGTTCAAAGCTAGGGAAACTTTGCTTCTGCATTAACAATTGAAGTTAGGCCAAAAGTACACATATCTTAGTGTTTGATCTTCCAAGGGATGAATAATTCTGCTCATAGGGAAAGTATATATAGCCCATCCTGAGGGTTTGCCCCTGCACTTTGTTTCTGCAAGATGTGAGGAGAGATGGTACAAAAGAAATCTCAAAGCTTATATCAAAAGCATCACACTCTTTCAATATACTGAGCAGAAACACCTTGAAGAAATTTTGTGCAAGGACCCATAAATGTGCCAACTCATTTGAGTAATTTCAACCACTGAGAAGCAAGCTTCTCAGCAGAGGAATATTTCCAAACACCACTGCCTTGTATGGGTTGATTTTCCAATTCTTCCACTGGCCTTTAGGCTTTAAGCCTACCCTCAGATAGCTCACCAAGCTTTTAGACACCATGTGCCCCTAAACATTGAAAACAGGAAATGAAAAGGAACAGGTTTCAAGAAACTGCACTCCAGTAGTTTTTGTAAGTTTTAAACCTGTGAAGTAAAGCAATGCATACAGATTCTAAGCAAAACAGAAATTATTCAATGGCTCACACATATAGTACACAGAGATTTACAGTGGAAACCCTTAACCAGGAGAAAACCAGCCTTCCTTGGTGCCGCACCTCTCAACTCTTCATTGTATTAATTTCACCATTCGCAATACAATATATACGCAATATTTTAGGTATTCCGCAGATACCAAAACCTTAATCCCCTAATCCGGGATTAATTTAAAAAACCACTAAAATAGCAAAAACGCTAAAAATGGGATCGTAAGACGCAGTGGTCAAATCTAATGTGCCCCCACACACACATGCAAAGAATATAACACCTACCCAACATTCTCCCACTTGTTGTTTTCTTTGCATACAGGGGGTCACAGGATTACATAGTCAACAATCCAGGGCAATAATGCCCATTGTTTCTCTACACCAGGAGAACTCCTCAGAGCTCACCAACTTTGTCAATGAATCTGCAACATTCTTCAAAGTGTCAACCTTCTCCAGTAACACCTTTTTGTCTTCCACCATGTCTCTCACAAAGTGATACCGAACATCAATATGATTTGTCTTTGAATGATAAGTTGGATTCTTTGCCAGGAAGATTGCACTCTAACTGTCACAGACTCGCAATCTAATCTCACTGCTTGTTGTACCAACCCAATGTTGATGTTTTTGGTAGCTACAAGAGGTATTCACCTCTTGGATAACCTTTTCTTATAGATGAAGATGCCAAAGAAGTCAAGAAAGATCCCAGTGGAGAAGTCGGCCCCATAGAAAATAATAAAGTAGAATTATAATGCTCCAAAAGAAAAGTCGGCCCCACAGGGAAATTATAATGGGAAATTATAATTTCTAGATGGGCAAGTCAGCCCTAAAGTACAGTGACGAATTAGTATATATATAAGCCTATCCTTCTCATTTTGACACAACCAATTCGGGTCTGATATATCTCTATAGCAGCTGCAGGTCACCTAATCTGAGGCAGCGAAGAGGCCTAATCTGAGGCAGCGAAGAGGCCTAGTCTGAGGCTAAGTCTGAGGCATATCTGGGTGCACCTGTAGCAGCATATATCTTTGTGCTTGAACAGCAGTTTGGTCACACCTGTAGACAGTGTTTGGGCAGCATATATTTATGTGCTTGAATAGCAAATTGGGCACACCTATAACAGCAGTCTTGAGGCAGCAAAGTGACAGATATAAAGGGCTGATTTATGACAGTTTGAGACAGTGATCTGAGCCATCATTTGGACAGCAGTAGAACCATCTTCTTGACAGTTCTAGAGTGCACATCTGAGTAGAAAAGATAAGTACTTGTTATCGGGGATTCTTTCTTGTTGGTTTACTTTACTAGATAGAGCTAGTTCATGGTTATATTGTATTGGCAAGGATCTTCTCTATAAGAAAAGGTGTTGGGTTTTCCCCCTTGTGTAGAAAGGTTTGCCAGGATAAACTACTATGCTCAGCTCGGGGGAAGGCACGTGTAGGTGCCTATGATTGGGTGGTGATGGTGCAGCATCGCCTATGGTGAGATGAGCATGCTAACTAATTTTTTTTTTGAAAAAAAATCTAACACCCAATACCTGAACACAATCTTTGTAACCATATTGCTTCCTTGCATGCATGAGTGGCTTCCATGTATTCAACTTTTGTAGTTGAGAGTGCCACTACAGCCTGTCTTTTGCTTATCCAACTGATTGCTCCTCCAAATAGGTTAAACACATACCCACTTGTAGATCTTTTGCGATCCAGATCTCCAGCCCAGACTGCATCAATAAACTCATGTTTGTCCAACACTCTGTCCAATCCTGGTCTTCTTTGGTAGCACAATCCATAGCTAGAAGTGCCACACAAATACCTGAAAACCCTCTTTACTACTTGTCCAATGCTCCTTCCCTAGTTTTGACATATACCTACTCAAACCTCCCACTGCATGTGCAATGTCTGGTCTAGTACAAACCATTGCATACATCAAACTGCCAACTACACTAGCATATGGAACATAGGAAATTTCCTCTTCCTCTTCCTGTGTCTTGGGAAACTAATCTGCAGATAACTTTACACCTACAAGAATAGGAACCTTGACCAGTTTACTTTCCTACATATTAAACCTTTGCAATATCATCTCAACATATTTTCTCTGATTCAACCAGAGTTTCTTGTTTGCACGATCTCTTTTAATCTCCATTCCCATGATGAAGTTAGCAGCACCAAGATCCTTCATGTCAAATTTGGAGGATAGCTGCGATTTCATCTCCTTGATAACATTCATGTTTTTTCCTATCAGCAACATGTCATCGACATACAACACTACATAAATGAAGTGATTACCAACCTACTTGGAATATACACAATGATCAGCACTGCTTCTCACAAATCTCAGTCCAAGGATGTATGTGTCAAAATTTTGGTACCACATCCTAGGTGATTGCTTCAGACCATATAGTGACTACTTTAGCTTGCAGACTAGCTCTTTCTTTCCCTTCACTACAAATCCTTCTTGTTGCTTCATGTAGATTTTTCTTCTTCCAGATCTCCATGTAGGAAAGTTGTCTTCACATCCATCTGTTCTATTTCAAAATCAAAAGCAATAGCAACAGATAAAAGAAATCTAATAGAAGTTAACTTGGCAACAGGAGAAAAAATTTCACCAAAGTCAATTCCCTCTACCTGGGAATAACCTTTTGCTACTAACCGAGATTTGTATTTCTCCACTTTGCCTTTTGCATTCAACTTCTTCTTAAACACCCATCTGCTGCCAATGGCCTTTCTTCCACTAGGCAACTCAACTAGATCACATGCCTCATTCTTATCCAAGGCATCCATCTCTTCAACCATGGCCTTCTTCTAGAGTTTACTATCCTTTGAATTCACTGCTTCCCCGATAGTTCTACGATCATCATCAATAATAGATAAAGCAAAATTAGCACGGAAATCAAGTAGACTATACCTTTCTGGTTGCCTTCTTTCCCTCATTAATCTCCTCAATATTGGAATATGAGGTTCTTCTTCTGATTCATCCTCTTCCATTGGTTCAAATTTTGCATCATCCAACTCAAATTCTATTTTCTCAGGTTCTTCTTGCCTTTGTAGGAATTCTTGTTTGGGAACATCTTTAACCTCTCTAAAAACAACATCTCGACTATAAACAATCTTCTTAGTTTCTGGGTTCCAAAACTTATAACCTTTCATACCATCTTTATAACCAATAAAGATACACTTTTTCAGTTTTATTATCCAGCTTACTCCTACTTTCCTTTGGAACATGTACAAGAGCATCACAATCAAACACTCTGAGATGTTCAACAGAGGGTTTCTTACTAGTCCATACCTCATGCAAAGTTTTTTCCACCAACGTTGACGAGGGTGATCTATTTACCAGGTAACATGCAATACCCACTACCTCTGCCCAGAATTCTTGTCCTAACCCAGCACCACTAAGCATGCTCCTTGCTTTTTCCATCAACCTCATGTTCATCCTTTCTACAAACCCATTATGTTGAGGTGTGTATGGAGTAGTCTTCTGCCTTGCTATACCGCACTTCTTACAGAACTCTTCGAATTCATTTCCACAAAATTCTCCACCATTATCTGTCCTCAACACCTTTATTTTCTTCTCTGTCTGATTTTCTACCAGAGCCTTAAACTCTTTAAATTTATCAAATACCTCAAATTTCTTCCTGAGAAAATAAATCCATGTGTTCCTTGGGAAATCATCTATGATTGAAACATAATACACAAATTTACCTAGTGATGGAACAGGCACAGGTCCAAACACATCATCGTGTATCAACTCTAATATCCCCTTTTCTCTTGTAGCACCAAATAGGAATCTTACTTGATTTTGTTTACCATATATGCAATGTTCACAAAAATCAAAATCCAACGTGCAATTAGACATACCTTCAACCATAGTTTTATTGTGTAGTGTTTGAAGCCCCTTTTCTCCAATATGTCCCAGTCTTTGATGGCATAGCATGGTATTCTTTCCAGGGACATTATGGATCTTGTATTCTTTAATTCTCTGCTCTGGGACTGTTATAGCGCAAGTTGTAGGTTGGGAAAAACCCAACCCAACCACAAAGCAAGTGCTACAACTTGGGAATCCTACACCCAATGTCACCTCGATGTAGGTCTTGCACTTCAAGGGTGACTAGGTCACTCCGGGGAGGCGATCCCGGTAACCCTAGTGGGATTGAGATGGAGATGGAGATGGATGGAAGTGAAGCCCCTATAGATCAAGTCTAAGTGGAAAGAAAGGTGGAAGGAGATGTCTTGTATGTCAAGTAATTGTTTCCCCACAAGGTATAATACCTCTCCGGATGATTGTACCTACCCGAGACACAAGAAAAGACACTTTGCAACAATATATGTTAGTTGGATCAGCAAGTTAAGCTTCTTGTCCCTAATTTGCAGCAATAGATAACAATATATATCAGCAAGAAACTGGTATTATAAGTTGCTCAATAAATGCTAAAGATCAAGTAGAAAATGCAAGAGAAAAACTAGTGAATGACTAGCTAAACTCAAAATGAAAAACCAATACTCTTAGCATAAAAGATAAGGCTATTGTAAACACTTGTCTGCAGCAAATTATATCAGCCTTATGGCTATAACATTCAATGTATTACAGTAAGAAAATCACCCACTGAAATCCCCTCAAACTTTGCCAAAAAATGCGTTGGACCAAGGAGAACAAGTGTGCAAACTTTGAGCAAAATCCAATGGTTGATAAGAGAGTTATTCAAGCAAGTTAGGGTTTTTGCAGCCCTAATGGCTGAAGATGCAATTTTGTAACAGCAGCAATAAGTAGCCCCCAGATGGGGACGCCCTAGTGGCTGTGAAGTGCCCAAGGCACAAGGAAAACAATCCACTTTGCAAGAAGTAAATTTGACCAAAAAGCAAGTTTCCCAATGCAATATTTTATTTCTCCAATGCAGCAATAAATGACTAGTTCCTTTACTATTGGGTTAATGGAGTCAAAAGGAGCCTAGAGAAGCTACCTCCTTGGGGGTGTAAGCCCTTTTACATCCCAATGGCAAGTTTCTCTAGGCTAGGGTTTAGGCTAAGAGGGTGTATGCCCTTGTACTTTTCTTCGCAAACCCTTATAAAATCAATGGGATGAAACAAATAAAATGATGAAGGCTATGGTGGGGGTGTATTCCCTTATACTTCCCACCTAGCTCCTAGCATAACAACCTTGACTTGAAAAAATGATAGCATAATAGTAAAAGACCATACCAAGATCAAGAGAAATGCCAAGATAATCCACCACAAGAGCTAGAAAGCATCATCCAAAGCTAGCACTAGACCTCCTCCATCAACCATTCATAAACATAGCCATAAAACAAGTGCACAAGAGATAAAAGAGCCAAGTGTGGCGTAAATTTCAGACCAAGGCCTCTCACAAGAGGGAGAGTTATGTTTAAAATGAGATCTTATGATCTCTATTTATACAAAATGTTGCTAACATAGTTTGTCCACATACTTTAGGGTAAAACACAAGATTAGGGGTCAACAATCCTAATCTTGCCCCTTTTACAAAATAATATTAAACAATTCTTTTAAAATTTCCTTTTGCACAAATAAAACCCTAATTTAGGAGGGTGTCACCCCTTTAGGGGACGTTTTGCCACTTTGAGGAAGTCGTTGATGTTGGAGAAGCATGGGTTGGCCTCCAAAGGCCACATGTCAAGCATCTAAGCAGTCTCATCATGGTGAAGACCCTCTTCTCCTCAAAACATCCATGTGTCAAAAGAGTGGCACCTCACCACCATGCCCTAGCCCCAAAAAGCATGACGTCAATCTCAAAAATAGGACGTTTTGCCCAGGCAAATCGTTTGGCAAGTGAGGGATGGGCTAGGTCATCCAAGTCATCATCAAGGCCTTCCAAGTCTGATCTCTCTCATCTGGCATGCAGGCCCCTAGCATCCAACCTGTGGGCTTGTAGCCCCATGAAAGCCCAAGCTAGGCTTGTTCTCCCAAAACTGTCCACCAACTAGGTCCTGCAAAGACAAATGAGCACGCCCTCCAAGGATCTCAAGTCATAACATCGTGATAAGTGAATCCAATCAATAAATAAGCCATCTAAGCATGTGCATAAAAGATCATTATATCAAACAATTAACAACTCAAAGACACTATATGTGACTTGTCAAGCTTGAATATGGGCGGGTTGACGAGGGGTCCTATTGGGTAGATCTTGCCCTAGGTCAAGGAGAGTTTCCAAGAGATCCCTCTCTAAGCCATGTAAAGTGGATGAAGTGGTTGGGGTCAAGACTCAATGGGCATAGGGCTCGTGACATACAAGGGGTCGTAGTGTCTCATTCATGGGTGCCTTTGTAGAGGGTGTGTTGTACCTTCGTCTGCAATGCACTTTTTCCAAACCCATCAATTGTCTTTTATCTTTCTTTCTTTATTTTCTTTCAATATAGCATAAGGAGAGGTTGAAGGTCACTGCCCCGGCATGGTGGCAATGTCACCCAAAAACACCTAATGGAAATGAGAAGGTTGGCTCGTGATGAGACCCCCTTTCTCTCAGCCATGCAACTGAGAGCCATTACCCTGGTTTGGTGACGAGATGATGGTAATGTCATACCACTAGATATTCATGGACGTGATAGGTCGACTCGTGATGAGACCTCCTATCCTTCAACTAACCTTTTAAGCATTCTTTATTCTATTGTGGGTCCCCTTTACTCAAAGATAAGTGTTTCATTGTTTTCTTGGGTGATCCCTGGGCGAAGCATCTGGAAGGTTTATATAAGGCGTTTATCTTTTACCCAACACCAACCCCTCTGGGCCTTTAGCCCCTTCTTCCCATAGAATGAGGGACAACCCCTTCTTGGGTCAATACACCCTAAAATCCCAAGAGATAAGGAAATGGAGGGGAACAATGATGGAAAGTGGTAAGTATGATCAAGAACGGTATGATGGCTCATTTAAGGGAGTTCTCAGTGGAAAACCCACCCCCAAGGAAAACCACTTACTAGGGCACAATGTCAACAACCAAGGTGAAGCAGGACAAAAGGAATAATGTCCAAGCATATACCATGAAATCTAGAGCAATCTAAGATCCAACATAATCACATGGCTTAAATATTGAAATGATGCTCACCATAATACTAACTTTCACCTCATGGAGCAAGGCCCACTGCTTTCTGGAAGCCAACTGGTGTGGTGGATGCCATCTACAAAACCGTGACCATCTATGGTGGTGAGTGGGTTTTCCATCTGTGCAAAAGGGTGTTGTTGGTCATGTAGTCTCTCGGCACTCCATATCTGCAACCTGAGGGCCTGGAGACATAATCTCCTTAGTTATCCACAAAATGGGGATAACAAGGGCAACAAAACTGTTACACCCATTAGTATAAGTGTTTCCCAACAAATTGTACAAAGTTCCACATCGAACTCCCCTCATCAACACCATTGCTCCTTTGACCATCTTGCAAGTGTCCTTTCCCAATAAAGTATCCACACCTGCATCATCCAACTTACTTATAGATATTAGGCTCCTGGCAAGATCTGGGATGTGCAAAACTCCAAGGAGAGTTTTAATCCTTCCATCTTTCAACAACAACTTAACACTTCCACGTCCCATGATTTTGGATGTCGAGTCATCTCCTAGGAAGACATCACCACCATCATACTTTTCATATTCAATGAACCACTCCCTATGAGGAGTCATATGAAATGATGCACCTGAATCGATCAACCATACGTCACGATCTGCATGTGTACCTGTAGATGCCAGGTAAACATCACCTCCTTTTGTGGAGGTTTTCACCTCTATGGAAGAGGAATCATCAGATCCCTTTGCTTTATCAACTTTCTTAGACCTGCAATCTTTCTTATAATGCCCAGCTTTACCACATTTCCTTAAAGAATTTCTCGGAGATTTAGATCTATGTTTAGATTTAGATCCCCCCCCTGAAGACTTATTTGTATCCCTATCTTTGGGACGATCTCTTACAAATAAAGCATCTATGTTATGACTATCCATGCTTTTCCACCTCATCTCCTCTAATAACAAGGATGAAACCACATCCTCATACTTCAATGCAGATTGAGTAGTACTACCAATTGCTACAACCAGATTATCCCAGGAGTTTGGCAAAGAACATAAGAAAGTAATACATTGATCTTCTTCTGCAAGCGTAATATTAACAGATCCAAGTTGACTTACTAGAGTATTGAAAGCATTTAGATGCTCTGTCACAGAATCTCCATCGTCCATCCTAAGATGATACAGCTTCTTTCGAAGAAACAACTTGTTTACCAGGGCCTTTCACTGAACAAATTCCCCAACTTTTCCAATAGTTCCTTGGCTTTTGATTCTCCTGACACATTTAATAACGCCAAATCAGTCGAGCATAGTCGAATCGTACTCCTTGCTCTTCTATCCAGCTTCTCCCAATATTCTTGCAACATACCAGTAGATTGAGTACTAGTAGTTTGTGTACCTGTAGGTTGTGTACCAGTAGGTCGTGTACTAGGATCCACAAAAATCCATTGTTCTTTGTCTACAAGAAGGTCCTCCATCTTGAGCTTCCATAGCTCAAAGTTTTTAGCGTTGAATTTCTCAATCTCAATTTTAGAACTGCTCACCATTCTCTTTCAACACATGAATCACCACTGCAAAGCTCCCACTAAATCCAGGTTTATCACAGACCCAAGATAAACTTGATCTATCAAGACTAAGCCAAACCCTCAGCAACAAAGGCATCCCCCTGAAGCCAAAAACGTGCTCTGATACCACATGTAAGTTTTAAACCTGTGAAGTAAAGCAATGCATACAAATTCTAAGCAAAACAAAAATTAATCAATAGCTCACACATAAAGTACACAGAGATTTACACTGGAAACCCTTAACCGAGAGAAAACCAACCTTCCTTGGTGTCGCACCTTTCAACTCTTCATTGTATTAATTTCACCGAGTACATGTCCCCAAGTAGGAGCCAGATGTTATCCCCCCTCCCCCCATTCCTAGTGATAACATGGAGTACTGAGAGGCAAATCAGCAGGCAGATCCCTTCACCCACCACACATCACCATCTGATCGATGGCAACAACATCCACCACACCCAGCTTGGCCCACGGAGTACAACAGGTCTTGATTCATGAGGTAACAAGTCTGGTGTTGTGGTAAGTGTCATTTTAATATTTGAAGCATTTGAACATCTTGCAAAGGGTCCTTTCTTGATTTTGAAAACGCTTGCTTGGAAATTATGCCTTTTGCCTCATTTCACCTTGGTGGTTGACATGTCCTAGTAAGTAGGTTACCCTCGGAAAAAGGGTTGCTACTAGGGGGTCTCCTTTAAGGGTCATCGTACCATTCCCGCACATACTTATCACTTTCCATCACTTCTCTTTCGTTTCCTCATCTTTTGGGTTTTTGGGTATATTGACCCAAGAAGGGCTTGTACCTTATTTCATGGGAAGAAGGGGCTAAAGGCCCAGAGGCTTGTAGTTGGCAAAAGATAAAAGCCAAATATTAATCCTCCAAATGCTCACCCTGATGGTCCTGAGAGCAATGAAATGTTTCTCCATGAAAATTCATGGACCTGTAAAATGAAACACATAAATAAATGTATCGCTAGTTGAGGGGATGTATTGCGGTGTCTTTTACTTTCCTTGCACATGGCACTCAATGTGTTATAGCTTCAAGTGGCATTGCGGTACTCTTTACTTTCCCTTGCATATAATACTCAATGTTCGGACCTTAATCAAATTAATGGCAAATAAAAGGGCTTGGAAAAAGGTTGCATTGAAAACGAGGATGCATCACACCCTCTACAAAGGCACCATAAATGAGACAATATGAGCCCTTGTATGTCAAGAAACCCCATGCTCAAAAGTCACACCCCCATCCACCTCATACTCCTTTACATGACTTAGGGAGGGTTTTCTTAGGAAACACTCCTTGACTTGGGGAATAATCTATCCAATAGGGCACCATGACAACCCTCCCATACTTGAATTTGGCAAGTTCTATAAGGTCTTTGAGCATTTGTTTATTTTGAAAAGGGAGGATTTGATGCACATTTTTGCGTGGTTCTTTTATTAAATATGGCTTACTTGGCAGGATACTCATGACTTGTGGACCCTTGGAGGGCGTACTTGTTTGTCTTTGCAGGTCCTTTCTAGGTGAAAGCTTGATCATAAAGGCACAAGGTCACTTGGACCTTCATAAGGGCATGAAGCCCACAGGTTGGATGATGCGCCCGCTCTCCTTGTACACATGGGAGGAGGAACGTTGCCTTTGGAGGCACTTGGATACCATGAGATGAGTATGTTCCAACTCCTAGCACCCCAACGTTGGCCTTGGAAGGCCCAAAACGTCACCTTCTATGCCCTAGACGTCACATGGGGGTTAGGGTTTGATGGGGTTTCTCATGGTTAATGGTGATGTGGCATGGTTTGATGGAGAGAGAGACACTTGGCATGCATTAGAGCACTTGGTGGCATGGCTTATGGCCTTTGGAGGCCCAACGTTCTTCACCAAAGGCTCCAACATCTCTCGTGGAGGCCTAGCACCACCTTTTAGGGCATGACATCACCCCTAAAAGGGGATTTTATTTAATGTATTTGTAAATTTAAGTTGTAAATGACAAACAGGGAGGTCGGCCTCTCTAATTTGGTATTGACTTTTCAAAAAGTGGACAAATTGGTTTTTAGTGGCCTTGTATAAATAAAGGTCACTTTTATTTTCATTTGGACATAACTCACTTGAGAATTACATACTTGTTGGCTGAAATTTTCGCCCTACTTGGGCAAGGCGCACTATCTCTTTCTTATGCTTTGTGGATGCTACTACTTGTCTATTGTAGGAATAAGCTGTTGATTTTTCATAAGCTAGGTTAAGCATGTAGTTCATTTCAATTTCATCATGTCTTAACCATAAACAAGAATGTTGCAGCAACCAAGATCACAAGAAGAAACACCATGCACAAGAACACAAGATATATCCTGGGAAACCCTTCTCAAACAAGGGAGAAAAAACCAACCAAATCCTTTGCTATATTCTTCAAGAGGAAGACCTTTCACCACCAAGAATGACTTAGCACACAAGAGGGTGCTTAAGCCCTAGAAACCCTAGCGCCCAAGAGGAGGTGCGCCACTTTTCCAAGTAGAAGTGTTTGCTGAAATTTCCAAACTCAGAAGGAAGATATGATTCTACAATGGAGAATCATCTCTTACGTATATTAGACTTGACCACTCAACAAAGGCGTCTATTGGCTCAACAGGGCCGACCTCTCTAAGTCACTATATAATTTATTATTATTATTATTATTATTATTATTATTATTATTATTAATATCAATATCAATATTAATTATCTTTTACATTTATTATTAAACACATTAAGGTGGGGCCAACATGTACCCTTTACATAATAACTAGGGTTACAAATAGGTCTGATTCTTGAACAATATATAGCAAAGGATCTGATACGCCCACTAGTGCTCATCCACTAGGGGCACATCCATAGGGATGCCATGACTCTGATTCACTGCATTACATAGATGAACCAGGTCCTCACATGTTCACATGTGCTCGTTCACAGGCACGCCCACTCTACAGATCTGCTTTCCCACTGCCACCAACAGGAGAATCATCTAGAGTCTTCTCATCAACTCTACTGCTCAGAGGAGGCCATCACATCATCTTCATTTCTGTTCACGTGATGATGTGCCCAGCACTTTGGGATTTCCCATGTTCACCTTGTGCTCAGCCACAGGCACGTCGTAACTCAACAGATAGCTTTTCATCCGGATAATCATCTGGAGTTCTTCTCACTCACGTCGTGGAGGTGGTCATCTCTACGTTCCTGACTCTGTCCCAGGCAAGAACCACGAACCCTTCATAGGAGCTTTCTCTCAGGTTTGTAAGCTACGAGAAAGGCTTCACGTAGCTGCTATGTTCCACGTCTCACAGGTTTGTAAGTTGGAGGATGTCTCCCATAGTTGCATTCATCAACACTCCCTCTCAGCTAGGGAGGCATTCTTTATCATGCCAAGTCTCACATGGATGAATTTTAAATTTGTCTTGGCTGGAGTTATCGACACTCCCTCTCAACTAGGGAGCCATTCTTCACGAAGTTAGTTTGGTGACGATATCTGCAATCTGCTCATGTGTAGGAAGGTACTACATGAGTACGATTTTCCTCTGCATCTTATCTCTGAAATAAGGATGTTTCATCTCATTGTATTTCAATCCATCAGGAAACACTCGGTTCTCAAGGATCTTTTACTCATGGCTTTTGGTCATCCTCATGGAATCCATCTCATGGTCAAGTAAATCTGTTAGAAGCTTGTGAAGCCACATTGCTTCGCACACTTGAAGCTTATATACTCTGCCTCTGTGGTACTCAAGGCCACAGAGTTTCGTTTTCTGCTGTATCAAGAAACAATGGCAAACTTCACGGTAGAACATCAACTGGATGTGTTCTTTTGGTCCACTGTACTTTCTGCTCAATCTAAATCGGTATATCCTACAAACTCAGTTTCACACTGGAGGCATATCTCAAGCCATATCCAACTGTGTCTTGTATATATCTCAATACATGTTTTGTTGTTGTCTAGTGAGTCTGTCTTGGTTGACTCATGAAATGACTAGGCACATTCACTGCATGGTATGAATTAAGTCTAGTGTTAACCAGATACATTAGTGATCCAATCAGCTGTGGATCAGTCTCGTCTAAATCATCATCAATCTTCTTCTTTAAATCACGTTGGATTTTGCATTCTGCCATACTTCTTGTCCCAAGAAGTAGTGCATCATACTTGGATTCTTCATCTCAATTTCAGGAGTCAAGGATTACTTGTATCCAACAACAATGTTTTCTGAATAAGTCATCAGGATCAGGTTCTCGTCACCAACACTGTATAGGTTTGGATCAGCAACACTCTTGCTGAAATCCAAACTCATCAAGAATCTACCTATCTAATATAGTTTCCAACTCATGGATGGTAGTACGGATGGAAGTGTATCAATTCACTGGGTCAAGTGTCTCATCATAGACAACTCCCTCTGTTTATGAAAAACCTCTGTCTATGGATTTTGTTTGTATTTCTTGATACCTCCATCAGTTGCATGCTTGATCTTATAGATCCACTTGGAAGTTACCACAAACTTCCCTTTCTGGTCCCTGAATAATATCTTATGCATCATTCTTTAAGATATAACGGTTTTCTTCTGTTATGGCATCTTGCCATACCGGTTCTCTTGTTGTTTCTCTAAGACAAGGAGTCTCAGCATTAACGAAGTGGCTCATGACTGAAGGATAGCTCGAAAATCTCTTTTGCTTTTCTCGAAATGTGTCTTGAGAGACTTGTATTTTTCTCTGCCTATTGCAGAGTGAGTCTAGGTAGGCATTTTAAGCCTTACTGCAATATCTCTTAACATATCAACTGGAGATCCTGGATAACCTGGAGTAATGTCTGTCTCCCTTTGAATTGTTGAAGGGGAAGAAGGTATTGTCTTACTGTCAATCTCTATCTGAGATTCTCTAGTTCTTTGAAAAAACATCTCTTCTTCAAGGACAACGTCTCTGCTTGTCTCAATCTGTCTCTTACTAGAGATGCCTTTGAAGATTCATTGTATCCTTTCTTCTTAAAGGATCTAGCTTGGACTTCTTCTCTTTGGGTACATGAATGTATATGGTC
>JASDQU010032949.1:876-18988 GCA_032191745.1 Picea mariana | reverse complement strand
ATTGAGGAATAAGTATACATCAAGGAACCATATGGTTTTGTGATACATAAGATAGAGTCTCATGTGTTCAGATTGAAGAAGGAATTGTATGGACTCAAGCAACCACCTTGATCTTGGTATATGAGGATTGATGCACACTTGATGATTTTTGGGCTTCAACAAAAGTGTTATCGATCCCATCATGTACTACAATATTTTTAATGGTGAGTCCCTGATTTTTGTCCTCTACGTTGATGATTTATTTCTCACTGATACAAAGAGCCTTACTGTTGAATGCAAGTATGTGTTGGACTCTAAGTTTGAGATGAAGGACCTTAGTATGATGCACTACTTCTTGGTACTAGAGATGTGGAAGAGAAATAATGAGATCTTCCTGAGTCTTGGGAAGTACATAGTTGAGATATTGAAAAAGTTTGGGATGTTGAACTTTAAGCCCATGGCTACACCAATGGTGATGAATCCGAAGAAACTAAGTGTTTCTTCTTCTGATTCCGACAAAATTGATATGACCTTGTACAAACAAATGATTGGATCATTGATGTATCTTATTAACACCAAACTAGATGTTTTCTATGAAGTGAGTGGACTTAGCCATTTTATGAGTCAGTCGATATAAACACACTGGATTGTTGTGAAGCATGTGTTGTGATACCTACAAGGCATAGTTGGACATGGTCTAAGATATACTTCCAGTATTGATATGATATGGCAGGAATATATTAACTCTGATTGGGCAGGGAGCGTAGTGGATAGAAAGAGAACCTTCGGGTGTTGCTTCACTTTGGGATCTTCCATGGTTTCCTGGTGTAGTAGGAAACAAACTTCTATGTATTTGAGCACAACAAAAGAAGAGTACATTTAATTAAGTATGTTAGTCTGTGAAGCAGTGTGGTTTCTCAATATCATTGCATATTTATCCAAACATGTACTACATTCCACCATTAGTCATTATGGTAACCAAACTTGTGTGAAGATATCAGATAATCCAGTGTTTCATGACAAATAGAACCACATTGATATCAAGTACCATTACATCTGAGACATGGTGTAGAGGAAGGAAGTATTGGTGTTTTACCTTCCTATAGATGAGTAGGTTTATGATATTCTTACCAAAACAGGATGAAGTTCAAGTACTTCCATGACATACTTGGCATGGTAGATAATGCCTCCCTTATTGAGAAGGAGTGTTGATGTTTGCATCTTCCTGAGACATTCTCCAGAACGTACTCCTCTGTGACTGAGTTGAGTTTATCTGTGATGACACTTATCTTAGAAGGGATAAGTGGGACACTTATCTGAGAAGGGATAAGCGAGTTTGCACTTATAGCCCAATGTCCCATGTGGAGAGCACATGAGGACATGTCAAGGGAGTTGACCCTTGACATCACACACTATGGGAGTTGATGCTAGTGTTTCTAGAGGGTTTAGCCTCTAGAATTCCACATGGGAGTGCCATGTGTGACAAACTTTCTCCAGATCGTATTACTCTATAATTGAGTTGAGTTGATCTGTGAGGACACTTATTCGAGAAGGGAAAAGTGTGTTTGGGATTATATCCCAACTTCCTATGTGAAGAGAACATGAGGACATGTCAAGGTATTTGAGCTTTGATATCACACACTATGGGAGTTGACCCTAGTGTTTCTAGAGGGTGTAGCCTCTAGAAGTCCACATGGGAGTGCCATCTGTGACAACATTTCTCCAGATCATACTCCTCTATGATTGAGTTGAGTTGATATGTGAGGACACTTATTTGAGAATGGATAAGTGGGACACTTATTCAAGAATGGATAAGTGCATTTGCGCTTATATCCTAACGTCCCATGTGGAGAGAACATGAGGACATGTCAAGGGAGTTTACCCTTGATGTCACACACTATGGGGAGTTGACCCTAAGTGTTCCTAGAGGGAGTAGCCTCTAGAAGTCCACTTGGGAGTTCCATGTGTGACCAACCTTTTGATACTATGATGGTTATGTACCATTGGCAAAGACTGTGTGTCTCTGGACAGTAGTTGTGTACTACTATGGAAAGATACCTCCCTATCTAAGAGGGAGTATTGATGTTTTAACATCAGATAGACCTTCTCCTAGATTTGGATGTCGACCAAGGGAGATAGGATACATTTATCATAAAGGTACACTTGTGGTAAGTGGGCCTAGATGTAGTCCTTCCTTGATCATGACAAGGAATAATATGGACTCGAGGTGCTTGAAGTGCTTTCCACGTGTTAACTAGCATAAGACCGACATTCACTCACAGGTGTGTACTTGTGGTCAAAGATCCTAGTGTGGTATTTGTCCTAGTAATGGTGATTTGACAAGGAACAATAAATACTCAAGATGTTATATGCTATTACATGTGGACCCAAAGTGATCCTAATATTAGAGAGAGTTAATTGGCTCAGAGGGAGAGCCACAAAAGGAGTTTTTCCTTGGTTCAGGTGGGAGAGAGATGTCTCCCAAGACTGATAGACAAGTGTCATGAGTCTAGGGTGAATTTTGTATACTTCAAAGATAGTATTGGCATGTTTTAGAATGTCTCCCTCATTGAGAGGGAGTGTTAATGTTTGGACAACATAGGGAAGCCATTCTCTTATAATAATAATTAATAATATAATTATTGATTATTAAATATCATATATAATAAGTAAATGATAATAATAAATATTTATTGATTATTCAAGGGACGCATCCTTTCATGGATATTCTCATGAGGATTCACAAATGAAGAGACAACACTTTTCTTCTTCTAGACTTGAACCCATCTCATACCTCATTTCTTCCCATTGGGTGAAGCATCATGTCCTCTTGAGTTATCTCATATCCTCTTAGTCTTTAGGAAGTAGTGATTGTGTTGATGAGGATGAATATGAGCCATCATATACATATTCCATTCCACTCTATATATGGATAGATTAGGCTTGTGGTTGTGCTTGCAGGAAGGTGTTCCAGCACGATTGAGATTGTGGTTTCTCTTTTCAGCAGAATTTCCTCCCTCCCACCCATCTCCATGAGTTTTATTTGATGATTGGTTATATGTTTATTTATTCTTGTGATTAATTTGTGTTGGACTTATCATTGTTGTTTCACATGATTAAGCACAGGGGGAAATGTTTTTGTATGTTGTTCAGTTGGTTGTATTGGTTGTACAATTTCACCTGATACCTTTGGGACTTGATCTTCAGGGTTCCAGGACCCCAGGTTAGTAGCTAAGTCATCTTTCCTTCTTCCATATTGAATTTTTTTTGCTCATATTATTTTATTTTCATTGAATTTTCATTATTCTCTACTCGCATTATTGATTTCATCATCATATATGTATATTTAGTTGGAATTTTTTTCAAAATTTTCATTTTCTAGCTTAGTTGGTTTTGATTATGACCATATTAGAACAATGATGAGTAGGTCATCCTGCACTTGAAATTTTGATGTTTCCTTGCAGGCATAGGTATAAAAGGAGATGTTGTGGTTCTCATGCACTCTACATCGAGCACATGTCCCCAAGTAGGAGCCATATGTTATCCCCATTTTGTAGATAACTAAGGAGATTATGTCTCGAGGCCCTCAAGTTCTAGATATGGAGTGTTGAGATACCACATGACCAACAATATCCTTTTTCACATCTAGAGACCCGCATCGCCACCACAATGACCCAACACTTTACCATCATCCACACTAGCTTGCCACCACAGGTCACTTGGATCTTGCTCCATGTGGTACAAGTCAAGTATGATGGTGGGTATCATTTTAATATTTGAGGCATTCATTGTTTTGTATCAGAGGTTATTTTTAATTATGAGACATTTGCTTTGGAAACTATGCCTTTTAACTTCTTTAAATTTCGGTGGTTGGCTTGGGGCACTCAAGTAGATGGTCACCCTTTGGATGGGGCATTTTTGGGAGCTTCCTTTGATGAGTCATCGTGCCACTCCCGACCATACTTACCACTCTCCATCACTATTTCCTCTCATGAGATCATTTCTTTGGATTTTGGGGTAGATTGAACCTATAAGGGACCATTCCTCATTTCATGGGAAGAAGGGGTTGAAGGCCCAGAGGGGAGTTAGATGGAAAAAGATAAAATCTTGATGAAATAACCTTCTATATGTTTTTCCTAGGGGATCTTGAGAAAGCAATGAAAATCTTCTCCGCAAGAAAATAAGGACCCCATGAAAATAATAAATAAATATTCTTAAAGGATTAGTTGATGATAGGGGATCTCATCACGAGCCATCCTATCACGTCCATGGGTATCTAATGGTATGACATTTCCATTTATGGACATAACACTAGGTTTATGAATCTCAGTTGCATGGCTAAGGGAAAGTGGTTCTCATCACACGCCAACCTTCTCATCTTCGTGAAAGTACTTGTGGGTGAAACTTTCGTTACCTGGTCACCAAGCCAAGGAATTGGCCTCTAACTCACCCTATTCTATATTGAAAGAAAATGAAAATAAAGAAATATAAAAGGAAATTTATGGGCTTGGAAAAAATGTGTTATGGACGAAGGTGAGTTACACCCTCCACAAAGGCACCCATAAATGAGATACTATGGACCCTTTCATATCATGAACCCCATTCCCATTTATTATTTCCCCCATCCATTCCACTTCATTCACATGACTTGGATAGGGTTTTTCCTAGACTTAGGGGTTCTGATCCATTGAAAAGAGTACCATCCCAACCCTCCCACAACAAAACTTGGAAAAACGTCTAGTTTCTTAAGCACATGTTTGTATGATGTAGACCTGGTATACATGCTTTAATGGCTCTTTTATTAAATTTATTTACTCATCATGATTCTTAGACTTAATATCCTTGTAGGTCCTATCCATTTGTATTTTAGGTACATGTTGGTGGCCATTTTTGGAAGAAAAAGCCTAGCTTGGACTTCCATGGGGCAAGCATCCCATGAGATGGATGACATAGGCCAACATGTCGAATGACAGAGATATGCCTTCATAGGCCTAGGAGACAGTTGGATAGACATATCCCACCCTTTGCATGTGAAACGACTTTCCTAGAAGGCGAAAAATGTTACACCCAAGGGGCTTGACATCACATTTGAGGGGCATATGGTGGTTGATTATGAAACAGAGCATGACACATGGAATTTTTAGGTGGATAGGCTTTGAATGATTTCCACATGGCCTTTGGAGGCCCTACTTTGCAACCTATCTCCAACGACTTGCTCAATTTTTCAAAACATCCTCCTTCAATGGATGACATCACCTTTGTTTTAGGGTTTTCAATGTGTAAAATGATGTTAAATTATTGTAAAGGGGAAATACAAGGGTTGTTTTCCCCTTGTATTTTGTTTTACCCTAATATTAAGGACAATTGTGGATAAATTATGTTTATGAGGATGATATAAATTGAGATCACCTCATTTCATTTTTACAAAGGACATAACTCTCCATTGCGAGAGTCTCTTGGACTAAAATTTTCGCTCTCTTTGGCTATTTCTCTCTCTTTTGATTTTTTTGTATGGGTATGTATTCGTTATGGTTTATGGAGATGGTGCACTATCCTTGGAAGGATTTGTTCATTTCTTTTGTGGTGGTTATTCTAGCTTTTATTACCTTTTAATGCTTGAAGGTTCCATTTATTTCATTGTATTATCATTTGTACAAGTTAAATGTTCTATTTTCTTGAGCCAAGTAGGGAGTATAAGGGCACACATCCCTACTTGTGTTTCCACCATTTTATTGCTAAGGTAATATTGTTTCATAAGGGTTTACTAAGAGGAGTATAATTGCATACACCCTCCTAGTTGAAACCCTAGCTAAGAGAAGCTTTCCTTGGGGATTAAAAGGGATTAAGCGCCCAAGGAAGTAGACTCTCTATATTCTTCAAATTATCTTGAATTCATTAACCCTTTATTAAAGGAACTAGTCATTTACTTATTGCATGGGAGAAATAAATTTCTTCCTTGGTAAACGTACAAATTTCAAGTTTTGAAGTTGTCTCTTTTTTATAATGATCTTGATGCCTTGGGGATTGTTCCTCCCTTAGGGAATCACATTTCTCCCAAAAATTCTTATTTTTGTAGTAAAAATAACCTACAACCATTAGGGATTCTTTAAACTCTAACCCTAACTCCTAATATCTCACAAACTAACCCTAGATTAACCCTCTAACTTTGCTAGTTTAACCTACTAACCTAGGTGCATCTGTTGGGATAAATTTTGGCACTTTTTGATGGTCAGGTTTGTTGTTGTACTTCATTGAATGATATAGCCATAAGGATGATATACTTCTGCATAAATTTACTTTTATGACAACCATCTTTATTCATTCTTGAAGTGATATTTTCGCTCCACATTGGTTACTAGTTTTATTGTTGACATTGCTAACTAATATACAACTTTTACTTGCTGATTTGGATGTAATATATTGCTGATTTACTAAATTTTATGTTGTTGTATTTTAGGGACAAGAACATTAACTTGATGATCCATTACTATACTTGGTTGGCAAAGTGTCTTTTCTTGTGTCTCGGAAAGGTACAGGTGCACTGACAATTATCTCTTTACTCGGTATCCATTTACCTCTCTTTACTTAATATTTTGAACCAATGTATTCTTATATCACTTCTCCTTACACCTCCCTTCATCCTTCTCTTTCCCACTAGGATCTCTAGGATCGACTCCTAGGAGTGACCTTAGTCACCCCCCCGGTGTGGGACCTGCATCAAGGTAACATTGGATGTAGTGTCGCATAGTTTTATCACATGATTTTGTGGTTGGGTTGGGATTTTCCCAACCTACAACTTGCACTATAATAGGTTGAATATATGACTAACACACACGTCGATTACTCAATCAAATGATGTAGTGTGTTGGTTGATTTCTCGACTGATTGTATCTAGATGTAGGTCGGCCTCTCTACCGGCTGAACCTAGGATATGTGTTATGAACCATCAATGATTGATGTTCCAACACCCCCCAATCAACATATAGCTCTGGAGATTCGGAAGATGAAATTACATCATTAGGGAACCTCCCCATGATTGTAACTTCCTGAAGCCCAAGCATCATATGAAGCTTGATAAATATGGCTTTATCTAAAGGTTTGGTGAATATATCAACAAATCAATCTTCTATTATACAATATTCAAGTGAGACAATGTTCTCATGAACCAACTGTCTCAGATAGTGATCATGGAGATCAACATGTTTCATCTTATTGTGGGAAAAAAGATTGTCAACAACCTATATAATACTCTAGTTATCACAGTAGATTGTAGTCGAGGTCAGAACATGAAGGCCAAGATCTCCCAAAAGTTGGCGAATCCATACTGCTTCAGTACCTACTTGAATGGTGCCACGATATTTTTCTTCTATAGTAAACAAAGAGAGTACCTTTTTTTTATTGTATGAACACACCAAAGGTCTAGTTCTATAGTGAAACACATAGCTAGAAGTGAAATTTTGATCATCACCATCACCATCCCAGTCAGAGTCAGTGTATCTGACTAGTGAATCTGAACTTCAACAATACTTGATACCAAAATGAGTGGTACCCTTTAGATAGTGAACAATTCATTTGACTTCCTTCTAGTAGGTTTCTTTAGGGTCCTTCATAAACAAAGAAACCACACTAACAAAAAAGGAAATGTCAAGTCGACTATGAGTAATATAAATAATATTGTCAACCAATTGTCAATAGAGGATAACATCGATTGTGGGTGTTTGACAGGTTTTGGTAAGATTCACTCCCTGCTGAAAGGAAGTATCACAAGGCTTGCAATCAACCATATTAAAACGTGGCAATAGATCCATCACATATTTAGATTGAGAAATGAAAAATCCATCACAAAGTGTTAATACTTGAAGACCCAAAACATAATGCAAAGTACCAATATATGTCGTGTTAAAGGAGTTAGCAAGTTGTTTCTTCAATCTAAGTATGAGATCATTATTATTGCTAGTAATGAATAAGTCATCGACATATACAAAAACAATGAAAGTGTCTTCATTGGTATGAAGTACATATAAGTTGTGATCATATTCACACCATTTGAAACCAAGTCGAAGAAAGAAACTCTTGATCTTAGCATATCAAGCTCGAGGAGCCTGCTTCAAACCATAATGAGAGTTCTTGAGTTGACAAACCAAAGTCGAATCTTTCACAAAACTAGGTGGTTATTCCATGAAAATTTCTTCAAATAGGTCTCCATGAAGAATCGAACTCTTCACATCAATTTGATGTATTTTCCATAAAAAATGAGAAACAAGAGAAATGAGTTGAACATATTTCATATTTCTAATAGGGGAAAAATTTTCAGTTTAGTTGATGCCTTCTTGTCGATAAAATCCCTTCGAAACTAGGAATGATTTATATAGCTCAGCAACACCTTCAGAGGTAAATTTGGTCCTGTATACCCATCGACACTTCACAATGTTCTTTCCTTGGGTAGAGGAACCAAGTCCCAAGTTTGATTCTTCAACAAAGAATCAATTTTTGTCTTTATGTCCTACTTCTATTCAATTCATCCTTCAACATCTGAGTAGGTGACAGGGTCAGAAGTTTCAAGTACATGAGTCATCAAAGAAAATTTGGCATGTTTCTTTTTACTTTGAGTCTGTTGTCCATAGGAGGCATATCCAATATCAGCTGCAATAGATTCAATTTTCTTGGAATCCCATTAGGGTAGACAATAAACAAGTGAAGTTCGATTCACTTCAGAAGTAAAGTGAGAGAAATAATCAATGAAAGTCAAATTGTACCTTGCACCTACCAGTAAAGGTAAATTGATGCAATATAAATCACTGTAAAAAAATTCCAGTAGGTTTTGTGCTCTCCATGATTTTCGAGAGTTGAAGTACACAACCCTTGCAGACTCCTTTAGAGGGAAACAACTTAGTAAAACTAGCAACCATGTTTGGAGTTTCCAGTGCCTGCAAAATTTAGAAATTCAAGTTTCTGAGTCTCTCATGCCAAATTAAACTTCTTTCATCACTTTGAGAAATAAGTGTAGTCAGTTCAAGTTCATGTCGAATCAATTCACAAAACTTGTACAAGTCGTCTGTCGAGTCGAGAATTCTACCAATGAAAATTGACTTTCCTTTCTTCAAATCATGAGCATAGAACCAATCTGGAAACAAATTCACAATATTTGTTGTCTATGTAAATTGAGAAACAAACAACATATTGGCACTGATATTTGGCACATGATAGATGTGGAAAATTCTCCCATGTCGACAAGCAACATCACCTTGACCAACAACATCTAGAGAAAAATCATCAACAACAAAGATTTTACTCTCCTCATCTTTATTCAGTCTTGTGAACAAAGAGACATCCTTATCCATGTCGACTACCCATTCTTTATGCGTGGAATGAGACAAAAAGGCATGAGAAGTTCCAACTTGGAAGTTGAAATTATCAATGAGTAATCGTACATAGGACACACCTCTTCATAAAAATATTACAATAGCTAAGAGCCTAGCTCAGCCATTCGACCTTAACAAAATATCAAAATTGTCTATAAATACCCAGCAATGTTGAAACCACCAGGAGTGTGATCGGACCACTATGTTCAAAGCCTTCATTCAGTGCCTGCTCTGTCAAATTGTGCAAGTTTTCTCATGTCAGATGCGAGCCAGGCACAATTATGTTCTTTATAGGAAAAATTACCCATAAGGAAGCCTCAGATCATCAGCGAGCCTTCATGGCTGCGCTCTGCAATGCTTTCCATTTATGGGGTGAGACAAGGTCTCAAATATCACCCCCAATATTCAATAACTAACTAACTTCATTAGGATCAAGACAGGTCTTGACACTCATGAATGTTTCCAGGCGGTGCCATACGAATTTTTTGAGTCAATCCCGATGTCTCGAGGCCAAGAAAATCTTCTTCTGTGACTAATACAGATGCTTTCAGTCTTTTGCACAACTTCTCTCCATTGCTCCATATTCAATGTGACAAAGGGCCATGACCCTACGTAATTGCATGATTGTGGGCATGACCAAGGGTGGTTTGAAATAAAACCACTTTTGTCCGCACAATTCACCATGAACCGCCACACGTCCTTTTCCAAAAACCACAGTTCTGATTACAGACTGACCTTGAAATTTTAAAATGTGCACACCTTCCGACCCCAAAATGGAGCATGACCGTTGATATTGTGATTTGAGATGAGACTTCTGGATCAACGACCCAACTTTGGCGCTTTGTATCGACAGATCAAATCTTCACTCTTTGAATCAACAACTGAGATTTGCTTCGTGAATCGACCTTCGGGAATTTTAATTCTCAAACCACATTTCCCTCTAAGAAAAACCTCTGGATCTAAGGATATGATGACGCATGGTAGTCTAGATTTGGATGGTCGAGATCTACTTCGGGACTTCAGGCCTTCGGGATTTTGACACTTTTCATGGAGCTATACTTCGTGCAATTATGAAACTCTGAATACCCAAGGGCCGCTAATTTGATCCTCATAGGGGATCTCCACCATTATAAAACCAAGCCTGCCTGTTTGTATTTTAAGCCCAAAATGAGTTTCTTTGCATGTTTCACTCAGACGCTTCCTGTGCATACCATGGACTTGGATGACCTGTTGCCCTTAGCATCTATATGTGATAACATTTGGCTCAATAGGGGATGGCATGCTCCCTGCGAGCTACCAAGAACAAGTAGTTCCAGTTGCCTTCTTCATTGGGCTCTGGAGTCATGCTCAAAAAAACATCCCGCTAAGGATTAAAGGCTGACAAGCACACTATCCTAAAAATAAAATCAAAATACATGGGCTCCAGGAGGAGATTATTTATATACATTCCTAAACTAATTGATTTTGACAAAGCGTTAGGTGATAGAAAACTTCCACCATATCCATTCAAGCAACTCCCTAGCTGCAAACTTGTTTACTCTGTCACTGATCAAATAAAAACAATGTAATTGTGACAAAAAAATGATTACGCTTTTTAGCTTTCCTCTCAGTGCTGAAGTCAGGATAAAGCTGAGCAGCTCCAAGACATGAAGGAAATGCAACTCCATGTACTCCCTTAAATGTTCATAGAGAAAATGACAAAATCCACTGGGCTGGTGACATAAAACATGTTATGTCTTACAGTTTCTCACATTTGGCTGAATGTCTCTGGAAAGCACGAGTGAGTGCACGGCTGATGCAGACTGACTTATCCCAGGTGATGGTTTCTCATTTGCAGGCTCTGGGTAGGATGTGAACTGCAAATTTGGCTCTCCCTCTTCTTCTTCATGACTCTCCCAAGGATCAAAATCATAATCATCATAAATAGGAACCATGGGAAAGCTCGACTCTTTGTCTTTTACAGGCACATAATGGTGGATTTCCAAACAATGTTTTTCCTCAATGTATAAAGGAAAAGGCTCTGTGGTATGTTCTTGGAAATCCTCAAAATTTGAAACATATGATTCCATGTATATATCCATAGGATCATGAATCATGTGAAAGAATCCTAGCCTCTTTAGAAGACGAGACTGCTCCTCTATAAATGCCTCTCTGCTTACAAATAAAAAACCTCCCTGCTCCTTCAAAAACAACTCTTGATCATCATCAACTACAATCTCTTTTCCATTTTTTTTTCCCATCTCTAATTCATAATCACTATCTTCTTGCTCAAAATCTGAAACATGCTGACAATCTTCTTCCTTAGGCACATCCAATTTTTCAAGATATGCTTGCATATAAACTCCCTTGTTATCCCTGATGTTCTCTTCGACTTCTTCAACATCTTCAAACAGGTGTATTAATGATGAATATTTCCTCTCTCTCAGGAGAAAGACCAGCTCTGGATGTTGATCCATGACATAGTAAACCATGGTAGCAATCTCTATGGGTTTGATCTCCATAGCCATACTATGATAAACACTGTAAAACCTCCTATTGAAAACAACCAAGGCTTCCTCTTCCCCTCTCCTCAAGGAATTAAACTCAAACCAGTATTGATCAAGGGACTTTTTCTCAACCCAACACTTTAAAAATGCATGGCATAGCTCAGTCCAGGAGCCAATAGAACTGGCTTCCAGACATCTAAACCACACAGCAACATCTCTAAACAAAGAATGTGAGAAAAACCTCAAAGGTAAAATCCTCGTGAACAATCTCAAACTAATCAACAAAGTTATCAAAGGCCTCCAAGTGGCTCTTGGTTGTAACATGGTCTTCTCCAGAAAATGGAGGAAGATACTCAAAGGAATCAAAAGGATAAGGGATAAGGCAATATGAAAGCCTCAATGGTTTAAACAACTTATTTATGATTTTAATTTTAAAAGCAGTGGGCTGATCACGAGGATTAATGCGTTGATGGCAAGGCTCAGCAGGAATAATGGAGGGTAACAATATTTCAGAAGACTTTGAATTATTTTCAACCTCCTTAGGGCTACAAGGGTGATCAATTTCAAGAGGATATGCAATACAGATCTCACTTTTATGAATAGGCAGAGGTGAATACACAAGATCGGTATCTACAGCACATGAAGAGGGCATGTTTTCTTCTTCCAATGATGGATAAATAAAGGAAGGCATATTATCATATGAATAGACAAAGCACAGGATAATCCTCTTTATATGTGAAGGGAAAGAGAGAAATGAGCTGATAAACAAGAACATGATTTCATGAATAAAGCTCATAAACTGATACCTAGTCTTCCCCTTTGGTATGGTCATCTTTCTATCAACATGATCCTCCCCATTGGAGTCTTCAATTGTGGCGTCACTAGGTGCAAGTTGCAATCTTCAATGGTTTTGATTTTTGATGCACCTTCAGAATCAGAAGCTCGTTGTCATTCTATCCCATGGAAAATTCTTCAATTCATTCCCCGACAATGGCACCAGAAATGTTAGCACTAGAAGTCACCCTCATATTACATAGAAGGTAATACTAGTACCCATCAGTTTATACAGCAAATTTAAATGATTTTTAAGAGGCCAAATGGAGAAGACTCAATCAAAATAATGTTCTAACTCGGAAATTTGGACTAGCATGTATAAGCAATTGAGGTCTGGAATCAACTTCAGTCAATAAGCTGGAGTAAGGGTGAATAAAGGGATGACTTTGGTGAGGAGAGTGTAGAGGTCTATTGTAGAAATTAGGTCTTCCAACAACCTAAGGAGGAAAAACTTAAATGCAAGGTCCTCTTGAATTCAAATCTCAAAGAAACTAAAAGAAATTATAACAACACTATAATATAATATCCATCATAACACAGTCATAACAATCCATGTGAATCAGTCAATCATGAACTCTCTCAGTATTAGAGGAAAACAATATGGAGCAAGAAAGATGATTTATATTAACCAAGATGTCTCAAAAACCAATACATAACCAGAGAACTAGTTTTCTTCATAAAAATATTACAATAGCCAGGAGCCTAGCTCAACCATTTGACCTTAACAAAATATCAAAATTGTCTATAAATACCCAGCAATGCTGCAACCACCAGGAGTATGATCAGACCATTGCCTTCAATGCCTTCATTCAACACTTTCTCTATCATATTGTGTAGGTTTCTCATGTCAGACGCGAGCCAGGATCAGTTATGTGCTTTACAAGAAAAAATTCCCATAAGGAAGCTTCAGATCGTCAGCGTGCATTCATGGCTGCGATCTGCAACACTTTCCATTTATTGAGTGAGACAAGGTCTCAACTGTCGGCCCCAATCTTCAATAACTACTTTCCTTGGGATCAGGATAGGGCCTAACACTCATGAATGTTTCTAGGCGGTGCCATACGAGTTTTTTGAGTCAATCTCGACGTCTCGAGGCCAAGAAGATATTTTTCTGTGACCAATACATATGCTTTCGGTCTTTGGCATAGATCCTCTCCATCGCTCCATATTCAATGTGACCTAGGGATATGACCCTATGCAATTATGTGATTGCGGGCATGACCAAGGGTGGTCCGAAAGCAAACCACTTTTGTCCCCGCAATTCACCATGAACCGCCATGCATCCCTTTCCAAAAACCATGGTTCTGATTTCAGACCACCCTTGAAATTTTAAAACATGTGCACCTTTCAACCCCGCAATGGAGCGTGACCATTGATCTTGTAATCTGAGATGAGGTTTCCTGATCAACGGCCTAGCTCTAGTGCTTTAGATCGACAGATCAGATCTTCCCTCTTTGAATCAACGGTTGAGATCTACTTCGCGAATCAGCCTTCGGGAATTTCAATTCTCAAACCAAATTTCCAGCTAAGAAAAACCTCTAGAGATGAGGATCTGATGATGCATGGTAGTCTGGATTCATATGGCCGAGATCTACTTCAGGACTTTGGCACTTTTCATGGCACTATACTTTGTGCAATTATGAAAATCTGAATACCCGGGGACCGCTAATCTGATCCTCAGAGGGGATCTCCACCATCGCAAAACTGAGCCCGCATGTTTGTATTTTAATCCCAAAATGAGTTGCTCTGTATGTTGTGCTAGGACGCTTCATGTGCAGACCACAGACTTGGACGATCTTCTCCCTTGACAACTATATGTGATAACACTTTGGTAAACTATGAGTTATATTTATCTTCATATGTTACAAATCAAAATTACTCACTTCGATAGTGTCGCAAGTTTCGTCATTACAAGTGTCGCAAGTGTCGCATTTTTCTCACAAGTGTTGCAAGTGTCAAGAAAATCATACTTCCATAATGCCTATGTCGTACCTATAACGACATCAGAAAGACACTTGAAACACCTCAAACATTTGATTTGTAAGAAGAGGAATGGTAAACTGGGTTTATGAACCTCTTGCCATTTGAAAGAACCATTAAAATTGAGTTTTTAGAGGAGAGCGCTCCCCTATACCTCTCTCAGGAGTGTTGGCACCCCCCTATAGACTATATGGGAGTGTTATGACATTGTATGTGCCCTTTGGGAGGATCACTACTACTATCAGGAGTGTTGGCGCCCCCCTATACATTACTTGGGAGCGTTATAATGCTCTGATTGCCCTTTTGGGGGAGCGCTACCTATTCTGAGCAACAATTGGTTTGTTGAGAAGAATGGGGGAAATATCTCTTCAATATTTGAAGGCAGTTGGATTCAAATCCTTGGTCAAGCCATGATCTTAGGGAATATCCCTAAATGAAGGAGGAAAATCCTCAACTTACCCCAAAGATATCTCAAGTGGTTGGGCCTCTCCAAGCTTATATAAGTAGGCTTTCTTATGGTGAAAAGGGGGAATTTTGGAAGCATGAAACCTATGATCTCATAGAAAAAACATGGTGAAGTGGAGGAGATTAATCAGTGAAGTTATTTTCATTCTGATCACGGGTCTTTTGAGAAAGGGTTAGACAAGGAGGACTTGATGAAGCTGCCACACTTGCATCTATGGTTGTAAGTTTTCTTCATTGTTGTTCTCATCAATATAATATGATTGGCCTGTTTCTTTCTAGTTTGTGCTTGATCTCACATGAATTTGTCTCTAAGTAGATGTATTTGTTTTAAGCTAATCTCGGTAGAATAGGAAGTGGTTGTACTTTCGTTTGTCTACAAGGCTTATCGAGGAGCGAAAGATTGGAGCTCAACTCGAACCGTGCAGGACAAACACCGGTAAAAGGTACTCCTTTTCTCCTTCCCACTCACACATTAGTTTATCTAGATCTAAAAGGAAGTCAGTGACTATGATAAGAATCTTCTATCTTAAGAGTTAAGAGTCTAGCTCTCAAGAGGAGATCTACCTGTCCGCAAGGAGATTTTCCTTCAACAGAAATTGGCAACTCTGCTGGGGATCGAATCGAAACCTTTTAGTTTTGGTTTTCCTCATAGACCTTATCTTAACCCTTTTTATTTTTAAGACCTTATTCACCTCGTATTTTTGATTTCACATGTTGATTGAATCCTTAGTCCATCACATGCATCTTGATTGACAAAAATTTGACTGAAATTTTGGGTTTTTGGACAATTTTCTCAGTTTTTGAATCCTGGCGCCCCTGTGCCTATGTTATCCCAGCACTAGCACTCCTTTTAAGTCTTATACAGAGATTTATAATGCTCTGGTGTCCCTTACACCAGAGCTCCATCCTCTCCTTTGCAAAAATTCCTTCCAAAATTGCATTTTTTGAGGTCCAGACCCTATTGTTTCACTTGTTGAGGTTCTTTGTGATTCAATGCTTCTTCCCATTGAACTTTGACATCCTTCTTTCTAAGGAATGAGCACTTTTGTGTTCATATTTTGTGGCCTCCTTCCTTTTTTTGAGTTTTTCTACTGTTGAGAACTTGGAATCAATCCGTTGCTTTCTTCTCTCTTATCCGACTAAGCGGGAACTCTGGTGAAGGGCACCAACAATCTGTGAATCATCTTATTTGGTTCTTTGAGGTCATTGTTCTTAAACATATCCTTTTTGTGTGAATTGTTTGATTTTGCTTTGTTATCTTTTGTTTTCTGTTTGCTTATTATTTCAATCATAGCAAGAGGGTGTGTGTCATGTGTGTGAAATCTAATCATGCTTGTCTGAATATCCTTGATCTGAAAGGGTAATTAGTAGGAGAAGTTTTTTGCATTGAATTAATCATCATTCACATGNGCTTATTATTTCAATCATAGCAAGAGGGTGTGTGTCATGTGTGTGAAATCTAATCATGCTTGTCTGAATATCCTTGATCTGAAAGGGTAATTAGTAGGAGAAGTTTTTTGCATTGAATTAATCATCATTCACATACAAATGGCAAAGATACATTTTAGTGATTGTTTTGCATATTAGAAGGTGTTTTTGAAAATGTTTCAGCATTGCATTGGATTCGATTGAGAACCAATTGATTGAGGACATTTCATAGCAGTGTTTGATAGTGAAAACCACTCTTTCTCTTTCTTTTAATAGGCGTTCATTGAAAATAAATGATTGATTATCATCTTTAATGCATCGTTTTTGGAATTGAGTCCTCATTCCATCAGTTTCACTTTCATGTGCCCTTTGAGTAAAGAACAACTGTAAAATGAATGCTAATTAAAAATTATCTAGAACATTTTTTGTTTTTAGGATCTTCCACCAACAGTAGATTAGGGTTAGCACTTTGGATTAGGCTATGAGTAAAACTCTCCAAAGTTTTCAAAACAAACATTAGCATCCTGAGCTAGGTAGAGTAAAATCCAATTGTCGTATTGGTTTTCTGGGATCCCCCTCTCACACAGGGATTACGCACGAGGTCGCATTCAGGTGAATTACGGAGATTATCCCTCCGTGGTTCAATTATTTGTAGTGGTTGGATCATATATTGGGGGTCGCTTGGAGGTATACCCACGATTATGTCTAGGAGCCTCTCGGGTTGATTTCAGACTTGTTATCCTACCCATACATTTCGGATCGGACTGTCGACTGTACCCACCCAGGGACTCACTGTGAATTGGTGTCTTTAGTTTCCATAATCTTTAGGTACTTACACAAGGTGATGGTGAAGGGAAGTCTCACTGTACCTGGAACAGACATTGGTCAAACTCACTTGGGCTCCTTGGAGGGTAAATCCACAATTACTGCGTGGAAGCTTGCACCAAGGTGAAAGTCCATTTAGCAGGTCACCATTGTAACTGTTCCACCATATCCTAGCCCCTTCTTGACTTGATCACGCGACGTTGGATTTCATCACCAACTAGTACGATCATCAAGAGAAGTCTTGTTTGCTTAGTTGATTCCTAGATTTTGTTAGCATATGTTGTTTCTTTTTGTTATTTGGCCCTAGATTTTCAATGTGTTCTGTTATTCTCCACAATTGAGCATATATATGGTAAAAGTCTTCGTCGATCACGTAGGATGCAAGGGTTGCCTCCAGAAGGCTATCAACCCTTACCTCCTAACCCTCCAGAAGACAACTACCATAGAGAGGTAGAAAATCAATCCGATGCTGGAAGTGCTATTTCTCCTCCATTAGATAACTTAGAAGGCGCTTTGATCACAGTTGAAAATCCCACTACATCTGTGTCGGTAACTCCTCTCTGATCTAAAAATGAAGAAGAATTGTATTCTTGAAATTATTTGCAAGTAAAATTTATGTGTTAAAATGCAAATGGATCAACTTTGCAACACAACTTTAATAGGATTTACTCATTCAAGATGCATATAAATAGCAGCAATAACAGTGAATAGAAAACACATAACACAACAAATGATAAAGGAGTTCACCCCTCT
>JASDQU010032944.1:554-15157 GCA_032191745.1 Picea mariana | reverse complement strand
AAGACCATCCGGACTCCCATTCCTAAAGGGTTGAAAACAACATGAGTGTCAAAGTGCCAAGGGGTCTATGAATGGGATAACTCATGTGGGGGAGAGTGCTATCGGGTGACAGTACCCAAAATGCAATGGAGGTGGCGGTACTGTAGAGCCGGATATGGGGACCTTAGAGGAAAATTTCAGAGGGTGTGACTGGAGATGCAATTGAGATATAGAGGGAATGATTACATGTCAGTGTTGATTATATACTTGAAGGGGTTGCGCTGGTGTATGATGACCAAGTACCTGCAAACATGAAAACCAAATACCTGACATGAAAAATATCTAAATAGAATCGAACATACAAGCATTTATTTGATAATTTTGAACATGAGCATGCATACCTGGACGGGGTATGGAAAAAATGGCTCCTTGGGGGCTAAGGATGAAAAATGGCCCAGGGACTGTCTTGATGTAGAGGACGGGGTGCTGATCTCGTGGATGAAGACGTATCAAAAAATGGACACCAGGAGCTCCCGGAATGGGGTCTGGAAGTTTGGAAAAAAGGACTATATATAGCTGTAGGGCCCACATTGCCACCTCATTTGTACCTTCTGTCAGAGTGACTGGACGAGAGATATTTAGAGGAGATTTGGAGATTTTGAGAGAATAAGGTAGTCAATTCAGGACTAGCGAGCTTCACGTTAGTTGTCTTAACATCCTACATAGAATTAGGTTTTCTATTTGTGGGTAGGGCCTGTATGGAGGGCCATATAGGGGGTTTTATGGGTGTTGGCCCTCCAGTGCATGGGCGATCAAGAAATATGCATGCATGGGTGCATGCCTGTTATCCAGATATCCCTGAGTGGGGGTGCCCTAATGAGGGAAACAAGCATGCATGGTATGCGCGCCTGTAAGATAAACAGTTGCGCATGGGTGCACAGTTGTGTAGTGGACAGGAACGCATGAAGGCGCCTCTGTAGGACTGACAGGGGTGCATGAAGGTGCCTCTGTAGGACTGACAGGGGTGCGTGAAGGCGCCTCTGTAGGACTGACAGGGGTGCATGAATGTGCCTCTGTAGGACTGATAGGCGTGCATACATGCGTGTCTGTGGGATGGAAAGGTGCACGTGTGTGCGTGCCTGTGGGGTGAACAGGCGCGCATGTGTGTGTGCCTATGGGTTTAAATAGCCATGCCTTGGGGGCAAAGCTAGCAGGTGCCAAACTTTTATTTTTTGGAGATTTGTAATGTGTTTATGCTTGAGATGGATGATCGAGAACTGGATTATGTGATTGCAGGTGATTATTTGGGACAATGTTGGTTCACTGGAGAGAGAGGGATTGGTCGCAGCTCAGAGAGGCCGTGGCCATTAAGGAGCCGACGATTCATGACACTTTGGAAGCTTGTGGGATGTTGAAGTTTTTTGAGTGCCCCTTGATACGGGACCAGGAGTACCTCCTACAATTCTTGATCTGCATGTGGAGTCCAGATCTACATTGTTTTATGGTGCGGGGTGATCAGCTGGCCTTCATTGCGGTGGAGGATGTGTATTTTTTGACTGGGCTCCATTTTTGGGGAATGCCCTTACCAGCAGAGCCCGTGTTACCTGGGGATGGGAAGTTGGTTACCTTAAGCTGGAGGTATTGTTTGTGGGAGGATATTATGTCGGGCTCCATGGTGAGTATCGGGGCTATGGATGCCCTGGTTCATCACTGTGTAGTAGCGATGGTTGTGAGAGTTTATGGGTCCCTCGTGACTCAGTGGATCAGTGGCGATCAACTGAGGATTATGGAGAGGGCACTGGCAGGAGAGCATTTTTCTTGGGGCTTGATGCTGCATGCCAAGATGGTAGGGCAGCTTGATAGGTGTCGGGTTGCGGACTCAGGGGATTTTTCCTTTGGGTCCATCTTGGTGGCATGGTTTTTGGAGAGGGTGTCGACGTTGCACCCTAGAGTTTTAATGGGTGCACCTGGTGCGCGAGAGTCGTGACTGATGCGGTGGTCGAGGATTTTGATTCACCACAGTTGTGGGGAGGGTGGCCATTTCTTCACGGCCGAGGCAACACAAGTGTGGTGGTAGATGCTGCAGATCCTACTACAGTATCTGTATTATGGGGTGGACTTCCAAGGTGATCTGGATATGGTGTTGCCTCTTGGAGATGTGTTTGACCACCAAGGTATGATGTGATGTTTTATGTTTTGATATTTAGATAGTATAACAAGTGTATTATGTATAGATGGATGCTGATGCTATCCTTTGTTTGTTTATATGTGTAGATGTGGGACCTTGCAGGCGTGAGGTTGAGTGGGTTAGAGTGTCGGCTCGTCAAGGGCCGGTGAGGCCTCCGTGGGTAGAGCCATGGGTGGGAGAGAGACAACGACGCAAGGATGTTGAGGCGAGACCAGCTAGAAAGGAGAGAGTGGCTAGGAGATGCCATTTTGACGACCCTGGTGCAGGGCCATCACATGCTCCTCCAACCAAGGCTAGGGGAGATTTTGAGGATATTTGTCACCGCTTGGAGGTGGTGCTACAGGGTGTGCCTGAGGGCATGTGGTCGCACATCCAAGAGGAGGGAATCCTAAAGTAGTGTGGGGGTTATATTGATTTTGCAGACCATGGTTTGACGAGCAGCAGTAGTAGGTGCTACGATGACTGGGTGGCTACCTCTAGGTCCAGAGGGACCGTTAGCGGGTGGGGCACCACCTCCTAAGGGAGGGCCAGGTGGTGGTGCTCTAGAGGCACCATGAGTGTCTCTGTGTGTATATTTGTATTTTATATAGGCTGGTGAGCCGATTTGGTGTGGTGACACCAGTTTTGTATCGATTTGATTCACTGGCCTACAAATTTTGTATACGATGTATTCTATGTGTATGTAAAAAATTTGATGGCACTTTTGACCGATATTTATATATATATGGATATACATTTTTTTGGGGTCTTTGTGATGTTCCCATGTGTGTGAGAATTTTTTGATGTTGTTTATGATGTCTAATCTATATGCTGTGATAGACTTTTGATGGTTTATGTGTGTGTAAATGTGTCTTGATGTGATGTATTGCAATCGAGTACAATGTTAGCCAGGTTATCTGTGATTTGATTAAATTGTCTTCGAATATGTGTAAATGTAATGACATAAAAATGTCGAGATAAAAATCCAACTTACAGGTATTTGCGAAAGAGGCAAGGATCATTGACATGGTACACGTTGTAGAGCTGGAGGACGACTAGTTGTGAGTCCAGTAAGATGCTAAGGTGATGAATACCGTGATGGTTGGCATCCGTGAGGAGACCAATGATGACAATGTACTCGACTTGGTTGTTGGTTGCTGAACCCAAACATATGTCGCTGGAGTGGAGTAGTTCATGTGAGGGGGAATAGAGGGCCCAAGCAGTCGAAGCGAGATTCTGTGTCCAATGGTTGGCGTCGTCGGTGTAACCAATGTGGTAGGTCGATGGAGGAGGCACTTGTCAATAACACAAATGATAGTTTAGGCATAAGGTATGGAAAAAAGATTAAAAACACTATAAAATAAAATAACCTAATGTAGAATGTCTACGCTCAGGCATAAAATTTATTTAAGTACAACTCGTTGATGAGTTCTTTGAGAGAGAGGCCCTCAAGGGAAGTCAAGATGTATGCGCCTTTGGTGAGGCA
The DNA here is from genome assembly GCA_032191745.1 of Picea mariana. NCBI lineage: Eukaryota > Viridiplantae > Streptophyta > Pinopsida > Pinales > Pinaceae > Picea > Picea mariana. The sequence continues at coordinate 11,525 of JASDQU010032944.1, read as the reverse complement.
ATGTTGGATAATGTAAGGGCCATGCCACAGTGACTTGAATTTTGCATGACCGAGGGTATCGTGAGAAATATCATAAGAAAGGAGAAGGTCGCCTTCGTGAAATGAGCAGAGATTGACATGGCGATCAAAGGTGGCTTTTGACCATTTTTTGGTTGCCTCATTGTTCTGTAATGAATATCAATGATCTTCATCCAGGGACTCTAAGTTCAACAAATGTTGTTCCATTGGAGCAATGTCAGATAATAGCTCAATTGTGGTGTGTAAGGTGGGGATTTCACACTCGATAGGAAGAGTGGCCTCTACCCTGTGGACTAGATGAAATGGTGTGAAACTGGTGGTCTTTTTCATGGCCGTACGGTAAGCCCATAGCATAGAAAATAACATATGATGCCAATTGGTCTTATGTTTGTTAACTGTGTGTTGTAACATGGTCTTGATGACCTTGTTAACTGCTTTGACCTGTCCATTGGACTAAGGGTAATATGGTGAGGCAAACTCGTGGGAAAATCCTAACCAGGATGAGAGTTCAACAAAAATCTCATTCTCAAAATGTTTCCCATGATCAGAGACTAGTTGGAGTGGTACGCCAAAATGGGATATGACGTGATTAAAGAAAAAACGTGTTGCAGTGTCAGTAGTGTTGTTGAAGGTAGGCATGGCTTCAACCCACTTTGTGAAATAATCGACTGTGACGACGATGTATTTGTGTCCATTTCTAGATGGAGGGTTGCAAGTCATGAAGTTGATGCCCCATGTACAAAAGGGGCCTATAGTAATGACTGGGTGTAGAAGAACAGGTGGTTCTCGTGCTTTGTTGGTATAAAGCTGGCATTTATCGCATCGTTTCACGGCATGAATGCAATCGTGAAACAATGTAGGCCGAAAGTAACTTGTGCATATGATTTTCTGAGTGGTGGACATCCGCATAAGATGGCCCCTTCACGCGCCGCTATGGCAGTCATTCAAGACTCTGTCGGCCTCGTCAATAGTCAAGCATTGACGGAGTATGGTGTCGACCCCTTGCCGATATAAGATATCGCCAATGAGGAGATAGCGGGGGCTTGATGGCAGATACAGTGATGATCATCTCATGAGAGGTGGTTACCGAACTTTTGGGTTTGGAGGTAGATGAGGAGGTCATCGTACCACGGATCATCCAAAGTGATGTAAAATAGATGTTCATCGGGGAAGTCGGTGTTGACGGGGGCACTGGTAGTATTGGAGGGGAAGTTTGTGACGAGTTCGATGAGGACGAGAGCTTTCTTTCTCTTGGGTGTTGAAAATTTGAGATCGTACTCCTGGAGGATAAGGATCCATCAGAAAAATTTACCATTAATTTGTCGATGACTGAGCAAGTATTGCATGGGGTTGGAATCTGCTATGACTTTGGTTGTGCGAAGCATAATGTAATGGCGTAGTTTCTGGACTGCAAGAATGACTGCAAGGGCTAGTTTCTCTTCATGATTATACTTCAAAGGTGGCCATGAGAGGTTTTTACTAATGTAGTAAATGACATGCTTATGATCATCATCTCCTATTTGAACGAGAACTCCTTCTACTGAGATGGTTGATGATGATATGCAGAGGATATAGTCACGATTATAGTCAGGTGAACTAATTAAAGGGGCGTTGAAGAGTGCCATTTTAATATTGTCGAAAGATTTTTGGGCATTTTCATCCTAGTGGAATGGGATGTTGTGGCGTAATAAGTGAAGGAAACTATGTGCTCGAGTGGCATAGTCTGGGACAAATCACCGTAAAAATTTGTCTTTTCCTTGTAAGCTCTGGAGTTGGCATAAATTCCGAGGGGGTGGAATTTCTGTGATGGCCTGGACTTTGAGGGGATCCACGGTAATACCGCATTGGGAAATGATGAATCCTAGGAGGTGCCCGACAGTGACGCAGAACACACACTTAAGGGGGTTCAAGTGGATGTTGCACTGACAACACCTTTGGAAGATGATTCGTAAATCATCAAGATGCTGAGTGTGTTTTTTGGATCAAGCTATGAGGTCGTCCAAGTATGCAAGGATGATATGAGCCAGATCATGAAAAATGTATGTCATAGCCCATTGGAAAGTTGCACCAGCATTTTTTAGGCCAAAAGGCATGACACAATATGCAAAATTACCCCAAGGGGTGGTGAATGTTGTTTTGTATTGATCGACTGGGTGGATTTGGATTTGGTTATAGCTAGAGAAAATGTTCATGAAGGATAAAGCCTCGTGGCCTGCGTAGTCATTGATAATTTGATTGATGAAAAGCATTGGAAAGTTGTCTTTGGGATAGGCGTGATTGAGGTCGTGAAAGTCTGTGCATACATGGATGGTGCCCTATTTTTTGTTAACGGGGACAGTGTTGGAAACCCATGAGGTATAATTGATAGGGTAAATGAATCCATCGGTGCATAATTTGTCGATGTCATCTTTGATGGCCACTGCTTTGGATGGGTGTAGTGGTCATTGTTTTTGGCGAACTAGTGTGATATCAGGCTAGGTGTCTATGTGGTGTTCGACAATAGAGGGATCAAGGCCAGGCATCTCTATGTATGAACAAGAAAAAATATGCTGGTACTCTTGCAAAAGGGATTTGCAGGTAGTGACTTCTTTAGGAGTGCATGCAGCGCTAATGGTGATTTCCTCGATGACTCCATTTTTTATGGAAATAATGATTTTGATGGTAGGGGAAATGTTGGCCATATTTCCTTCTTCAAAAGTGTCAGGGGTAGGGATGGGGTTGTTGAACTAGTCAATGTGCCCAGATGGGATAAAATCCTTGGTTTTGAATGTGCATATGGGGTGTTGGTGAGGAAGTGTGAAGGCTTCCTATGACAAGAAGAGTTCTCTGTGGTGTAGTGAATCCCATGGGTAGTCAGGGGTGGTTAATTCCTCGAGTATGTCCTCATCACAGTGGAATTGACGGGAATACAAGGGATCTAAAAGAGTGATATCGGTGACGGTCATCATGTGGTTATCTTCTGGTGGTGAAGAAGCAGGAGGGATGACGTAATGAGATTGCGATGGTTTTCTCGTCATAAACCAAATATTGAGATACTGAGGGTTATAAATGGTAGTGGGGCATAAAATTTCCATGGGGAAATGAACGGGAGAATTGGGGGGATTTGGGGGTAAATCCTCATATAAGTCATTCAAGAACCATGGAGGAGTGGGGAGTGTTTCGGGCTCAGGGGAAATAAAATGAAGAATCTCTGGTGATGGGATAGTGTTGGTCATCAAGTCTGTAGGGGGTGTAGGGGTTTGAATGAGGGTCTCTTGGCGTTGCCTATATTCAATGATCACAGGACATTGATATATGAAATGATCTTGTGATTCGCAGAGAGAGAAAGGGAATCTCATACGTTCATTGAATCAAGTTATGACATAATGGATGTCGGTGACAGGAATTGGGTTGGGTGTGTGCTGAAAGCTCTGGCATACATCTATGAGTGGTTGGTGGAATTGAGGTAACACTGGAAAGTGGTGTGTGTAATGGCCATATTTTGAACAGATGGTGCATGTGAATCTAGTTCTGTGAGATAGAAACAATACTAGAGGAAGCGATGAGCAGTGATGATGTTTGAGGGATTTGGATGAGATTATGTAACTTGGGGAGAGATGGGAATTTGTTGGTGGGGTGTCCATATTTCTCACATAGTGCACAAGGAGGTTGAACGCGTGGGGGAGTGGAGTGGTGGGATCCTTCTTCTGTTGCCTTCCCCTAGCTGTAGCAAGGGGGTTAGTGGGTGAGGGTGTAGGGGGTATGGTGGGAGTGAGTATGGGAATCTACATTGGGATTCCTTCAGTTTGGGGAGGGAGGGATGGTTGAGGAACCATCTCTACTAGATGTAAATACCAAACTGGGATTGCCAACACCATATTAGGGAGGGTAAGTGTTGCCATGACTTGGAAAGCCTGTACACCTGGTGGGGGGTAAAAGAAAGGGATTTGAGTAATGGCTTGAGGAACTGTCTCCCAAACTTAGATATAGCGTTGGGGTGAGGTGAAATCATGAACTAGTGGAGTCGATGAGTTCGTAGGAGATTCTTGAGGGAGGAGCTCTGCGACTAGTGGAACGTCAGATATAAGAGAAGCCTCTTTGGGTGGAAGGGTATCTTGAATGTTAGTTCCTTTGGATGAGATGACACATACTTTATTGGAAGGATGAATGAGCGGTGGTGCACCATGGCATGTTCCTAATAAGGATGGGTCTTTGAAAATTCCGGGCCCTATCTCGATGAGTGGGTACACCTTAGGATTAGTGTAGATGTAAGGGAGAATGTTATCGATGTTGGCATAAGTGTTAGGCTCATAATGTGTGACTTGATCGATGGTAATGATCTTTCCGTTATGTGGGAACATCATTGTTCGAAAGATGGAAGAGGCAATTGCCTTCATAGTGTACATGTAGCTACAACCAAACAAGATATTGTAATTGAGTGGGGCATCGATAACTTCAATGTCAATGAGAATGGTCTTGCCCTCGAGTTCTACAGGGACATTTTGGAAGAGACCTTTGGGAGAAGATGGTCATCTGTCATAAGCTCTTAAGGTAATGGCAGATGGTATGAGTTCAGGGGAACCAAGTTTCTTCCATACATACTTGGACATGATGCATGTGGATGTTCCTTCATTGATGATGCATCGATGAACTGTAATGTTCCAAATTTTCACTTGGATTTGAAAAGCGATGAGAGTGGGGAGACGAGGTTCTCCATTGTCGAGATCAAATGTGATGAGTTGAGTATCCGTAGGGTCGACTACCCCCAAGGTGGAAAGTAATGACTTCCACTGAGTGGGACAAGTTTAAAGTACTTCTAAGACTGACATGGTAGCTAAGGATTATGCCAAGTCATCTTCTAAACTATATTTATGAGCCACCCTAGCCTAAGGGTTGTGGACATTCCTGTGCAATGGGATGCAAGGGATGCAAAGAGGTGTTTCCATGTTAGGGTGGCGGATCATCAATGGGGGTCCTGTTGTTGCTGGGATTATTTCTGGTGGAATGGGAAGAGACTTAGAGGGTGCCCGGTATTGATGACTATGTGCTTGTAGAAGGATTTCTTCCTCACAAGTGAGGAGGATAGTACGATCTACGAGATTTCTTGGGTTGAGATATTGTCCCAACTGTGGTGGGGTAGGCTGCATGTCTTGTTGGGTGTTCATCACTCCTTGGTGTGGAATGGGGTTTTCCAGCATGACTGGGGGTGGCTGTTACACGTATTGTTGTGGGGCCTGCTGAGGGGCAGGTGGTGTTGGGGGATGTGGTCCATTCGCTGTGTATTTCATCTATTTAAAATCAGTGTTTTGGGGGCAATGGTGAGTATAATGACCGAACTCATCGCAAAGGGCACAGGGGAAGTTGGTTCGAAGGTTATTGTTATTTTTCCCTTGGCGTCTATTATTTTTTCCCCCCTGGGGGTTCTAAGTCCCTTGATTCTAGTGGCCCCCATTGGGTTGCTTCTATTGGGGGTGATTTCTGCCTTGGCCTAGGTTGTTATTGTTCTATTTTTCCCTTTCTTTTTAGCATTATTCGACTGATGGGTTGGATTTGTCATATTCAGCTGTTCAAAATTTTGATATTGCTGAAAGGGAGAGGGTTGAACAAAATTAACCCTAGTGTGAGGGTGTCCTAGTGGTGGAGCCATGGGTTGTGGAGGTCCAGGAAATGGAAAGTATGGATTATGTTGTGGTAATGATCTGTAAGGTACATAGGAAGGTGTGGCACTTTCACTAGTACTTAGAGTATAAGCTAAGGTGGCAGGAGTACCATAACTTGTTTGGATAGGTGGGCATATGGTGGGTGTCGGCAGTGGCCCATTGCTGGGTGGAGGAAGGGAGACAGGGTATGGTTGTTGATAAGGGGGTGGAGGATAATAAGGGATTCCTCCATATGTCATCAGATATTCAAGTGTGCCATACATTGGTGGTTGTGGGGGTTGTGGATTCTGTTGCATGGTGTTACCAATCAATCTGTCTACTGAGTGAGACATCCCGGGTTTATCTTGGCCAAATGACATGGGTATGGGGAGATCGAGAAGTACTATGTACAAGTACCCTGATTGTGAATAGATGAGGTCATATTGTTGAGACCTACTAATGGCTTCTTCTTCTGATTGAGGGAAGCTGGAAGCTACATCTTTACCGAGGAGAGAGACAAGTGATCTAAGAAACCAATCAAGACATTGTTGTTTGGCGGTTTTTGCTTTGCACAAACTATGTCGTCGACACCACTCGTGAATATGATCAGTGATATGTGTGGTTGAGTTTTGTTTAAAATCAGAGAGTAGTTCAAGACCATTGTCATGGCAGATTGGTAATTGGAAGAAGGTCAAAAATTCTTTGGCCAAGGACTCGAAAGTTGCATGGGACCCTGATTTTTCATCTACATACCACTTGGCTGATGGGCCAATGAGTGTGCATTGAAATAATCATAGTCGGATGGAATCATCCATAATGTTGTTGGAAGACCACCATAAGTGGAAAGTCATGACATGGTTGGTAGGGTCATCTCCTGCCTTTCCTTCAAACTTGGGGATATCTGAAGGTAGTTTGGTATGCATTGCAGACCATGTGGGGTCATGCAATATAGGATCATTTGTGAGTTTTCTTAGGTCTGGTATGTTGAGAGAGGCCAAATATGGCATCTGGAGTGGTGGTGGAGGATTAGTTCTAGCCATAGTGTGATGGTTTTATGAACCTGACCTGTGAGGGGGACCAGGTGGGTTTGTACTTCCCCCTTGAGAGGAAGTTGCCCCCCCGCTTCTGTGTAAAGGAGAGTGAGTGGATGGTGGACCTTGGGGATTGGACCCAAGTAAGGTGGAACCAAACAAAGTTGATCCCATAATAGTGGCACTCACAGGAGTGTGAGAAGGTGGGGCTAGTGGGTTGGCAAGACTAGGAACTCCCCCTAGAATAGGAGGGAGATTTAGAAAGTGTCTGGAATGATGGGGGTTCGGTGGGTCCCCTATGATGTCCGACTAGCTGAGTGAATGTGTGCGAATGGTGGTGAGAGCAATAAATAAACAAGAGCCTTTGCTGCAATTTTTAAACTTTACACAATATATATCCAAATCAAAATGTAATCAAAAGTGCATCATACATAAAGTGTTATGAGAAAGAAGCATATATCTGGATAGGTGGATTTTGTCTGCGTGGGGGAGCAAAGAAAACAAATGCTCATGTCTTAAAATATGTAACATCCTTCCTCTCAAATAGCACTGGACCTTCCAATAGTACTCAACAATGGGGTCTGAAGCCACCAGAAGAGAAACTAGTGAAGGATGAATCAATCGGTTATAATGAGGGGTAGAGGGAGAATATCCTGAAATAACTGGCGATATTTCCCAATAACCACACAAAATCTTATCAACGTGCAATTGCAGCCCACAATTGCCACCTGGATAGATGTCCTAAAATTTTGGTTACTAGGTACCTCGATCAAAGTGCAACATTTAGATTTCCGGCCTAAGAAATGGGTCATGGGCTGGATCCCATCCAAGAGGTGGGTTCCTCAAGGGGGGACGCATAGAACAATCGGACCTCAGTCTTCAACCCTTCACGGGTATCTCCCTACCTTATGGTGTTAGGAACACTTGACTTGGAGGATTTTAAAAGTTCCCTATTTGACAACTTCTATTGTTTTGAAAATGTGAGAATCAGATAATGGGGATTTATTTGGATGCCTATCCCCGAAATCCTACCTAGACTAAAATATTTCTTTTGGCACCTCCTGTAGAGGAAAACTTAGTGAGTTTTTAGAAAAAATTTAGATGTGGTTGTTTGAGAGATTGGGGGTGTGAATCAACCTCATTGAAATTAAGTGGGAGTGGATAGTTTCGTCAAGAAGAGGGTGGGGTGTTTCGGAATCCCTTTGGAGGAAACTTACTTCAACCTCCACGTTTCGAGATGAAGACTATGTGAGTGAGGAGTGACTTTGTGTGTGAACAAGTGAAAGTGTGCCAATTTTTAATAATTTAGGTGTCACCTTGTTGCATGTGAACTTCGTTTGTTCCTTACAAGTGTTTATTACCTAAGTTACTACGTGTCATTGGTACAACCTTGCGGAATTCAAAAGTCCCTGGGAAACTAGCATGTGGACATGTGGGTCCTTACTATTCCTTTAACTTCTTGATGTGATTTAATCTAAGAAAGCTTTGAAACTATCCTAGATTGTGATCATGTGGACATGTATGGGCCCATTACAAAACCTTTAAACTTCCCTAGTGATTTAATCTAAGAAAGAAAATTTCAACACTATCCTATCTTTGTAGCATGTGGGCATGTATGGGCCCATTACAATCTTGAGATGTGATTGAAAAATAAACTAATATGAGTCCCGAGGGGGATGTTGTCCTCTCCTAAAGGTTTTAATCTTTTTAAGGGAGATGAAATCATCCTCCAACCTCTTTTTGATTCTCAAGATCACTTTGAAGCATGAGAGAAGAGCATCCTCAACGATTGATATCCAATTTCTAGTCCCAATGTAAGGTTTACATGTGATTTCAAATGATTCCAACTTATACTCTTAGTCAAAGCAAGCCATCCATGTGGAAAAATGAAAGCAAAAGAGGAAATGATGTTTTTAAACCTCCTAAGTGCCTAGGTGTTTTGACTAATCCCTTTATATGGAGAGGGAACTAAGTGTGGTGCAGATTACAACATGCATGGAATCATTTTTAAGAAGGCGAAGGGCCTTCCATAAATCACAAAAAGGATTACAATGTGTATTTTTCTGCATAGGTGCGTGGGTCTCAGATTAGACAAAGGTGCACTGAGTGCCAATGCACGAATGGAAAAAGACTTTTCAGCGCAGGTGCATAGAGGGCACTAAGTAATACAGTGATTTTGGAACACGTGTGCACGATGCGCGACTGTGGGCCAATAAACCCACACACAACTGTCACATGGCCATGAAGAAAATTATGGACGAAATTTTCTCAACTCAGCATGGAATTTGGCATCCTGTAGGTTGGCTTGGGCCGGTTATGGTACCTGTAGGTTAAGTAAACAAAAAGAAGAGCTAAAATAATCCAAATGGGGTAGGAAATTGATACATTTCCCTAGTGGAGTCACCAATCTGTTGCACCTCTTTTTCCACCTAAATGAGCAAAACAGAGGTGCTTACAAGCTTAGTTGGGTTAGCTAAGCAAGACAAATGTAAAGGAAAGGGTCAAAAAAATAAACATAAAAAGACTAAACTAAAAATCAAACTAGGAAATAAAAGAACAACTAAACTATTGTGCATAAGGACACAAGAACAAGAAGCAAACAAGACTCATATCACCAATGGAAAGAATTGTATTAGTGAAAAGAAAACACCAAGAAGAAATGGAACTTTGGGTCCCTTCTTCCTCCAAGGGAGGGCTCTTGGACCCCCAAACTTGAGCTCTTTTTACAACTTGACAACTTGAAAGAAATGGTGAAAGAATCCCAAGCTAACCCACTCAAGAGGTGAGGTGGATTGCCTAAATGGAATGGTGCTAGTATTCTCTTGATGAGAAAAGAGGATTCCCCAAGAGAATAGCAGCAACATAACCTTGCAAATTAATTCCTTGAAAATATAGTGCACCCATGGCCTCCTTTTATAGAATAACTTTGAGGCATTATGCAACTAGATTTTAGTGTGAAAAGGGGCTATTTAGGGCACCTTTAGGTCTTTGACCAGCCACCCAACCATATCCAACTGAGATTTGGATGTCAAATTGACTTGTAAGATGAACCAGAAGTGGGTGGAAGGTCGACCAACCTCATAAATGTGTCGTTCTCAGGTGTGCGCATCTTTTAGCTTCCACAATCACGCATCATGTGCATGTGTGCTTTTCCTGCATTTCTGGATGGCACATGTGCATGCGCACCCTGTGTAGTCATAGCGCATATTGATTTTATAACTGGTTGTATAGTTTTTGACCTTTTGGAAATGCTTTTTTGGTAATTTTGGTCCATGGGTGGACTCATAGCTGTTTGAAGTTGCTAGATTCTTGTAACCATTTGCAGACAAAATTTCAGTGATAACACTCTCTTTGTCAAATGTTTTTTCTATTCTCTGTAATCATTGCATGTGTTTCTAATTATAATTATTAAAGCAAAGTTAAAAGAACATAATTTATTTCATTATACTCTGTCTCTAGTTTTTTAATGATCTTCATGTTGTTCATCTGGAACTAAGTAAAGGAATTCTTAGTTGCTCTTCTACTTAGTGGATTTTTCCCTATTTTCCTCTTATTCATTTCATTTTATTTAAATATATCCAATAGTTTTACTACCCTTCCCTGTGGAGAAAACCTTATAAAAAGATGAAACAAATACTTATCTTTAAGTACAGACCCCATAATCCAATGGAAAATTAAGCATTCTTTCAGCCATATATTTAAAAACAAACAAGCACTGAACTTTCATAACTAGCCTAATACTTTAAACTCAAACAAATCTAAATCTTATAGAGATATCCCTCTCTGAAGCTGGTAGGGGTAGATCCCAGCTTCCAAATTGGTTTGGTAGTTACCTTTGTCTTTTCTTCTACAACCTATGGAAATTACAGAGTGATAACATAATTGACTAGTTTATGGAGTGGTTGACTGTCCAACAAGAGGTTGCACCACAATAACTTCTTCACCATAATGTTGTACACCATTTTCCCCTCTAATTTCATCCAATGTACAATCAATTCTATGAAAATACTCCATCATATGGTCATCCACAAAACACTATCTTGATGAGATAATGGATGGATTGGCTTCTACTAAAATCTTTCACTTTGCTTGTGTTGATGAAGGGGAAACAACATCGACATATGTTCGAATAGAAATTGGATTGGATTCTTATAAAATCTTATGCTTTGACATATGTAAATTTTCCTTTTCTCTTTTCTCTTCTACCTTTTCGATGTAGGACATAAATAGAAGAGAGATAGTGGGAGGGAGGGACAAAGGGGAAGAGGGAGGGGGAGAGAGGCAAAGAGAGAGAGGAGGAGACA